>PISX010011736.1:0-63771 GCA_004024625.1 Mellivora capensis
TACCCTAAAGATACAAACGTAGTGATCCGAAGGGGCACGTGCACCCGAATGTTTATAGCAGCAATGTCTACAATAGCCAAACTATGGAAAGAACCTAGATGTCCATCAACAGATGAATGGATAAAGAAGATGTAGTATATATACACAATGGAATACTATGCAGCCATCAAAAGAAATGAAATCTTGCCATTTGCAACGATGTGGATGGAACTAGAGGGTATCATGCTTAGTGAAATAAGTCAATCAGAGAAAGACAACTATCATATGATATCCCTGATATGAGGAAGTGGAGATGCAACATAGGGGACTAGGGAGGTAGAAAAAGAAGAAAAGAAACAAGATGGGATTGGCAGGGAGACAAACCATAAGTGACTCTTAATATCACAAAACAAACTGAGGGTTGCTGGGGGGAGGGGGTCGGGAAAGGTGGGTGGGGTAATGGACATTGGGCAGGGTATGTGCTATGGTTAGTGCTGTGAAGTGTGTAAACCTGGCGATTCACAGACATGTACCCCTGGGGATAAAAATATGTTTATAAAAAAAATAATTTTAAAAAAATATGCTAAGAAAAAAAAAGAAGCTTTCTTAATTGGTATTGGGTTTTCTAAAATTCACTATCTAATGATTAGATTTAATGGCATTAAGTATCCTGCTTCCACTTTTATTTCATGGCATGATGTGACAAAAGGATTATTCAAATAACAACGTTCGAGGGGCCCCTGGATGGCTCAGTGGTTAAGTGTCTGCCTTCAACTCAGGTCATGATCCCAGAGTCCTGGGGTGGAGCCCTACCTCCAACTCATTGCTCATGAGGGGAGCCAGCTTCTCCCTCCGCTCCGCACCCCTCCCTCAATTGTGCTCTCTCTTGCTCACAATCTCCCCCTTCCTCTCTCACTCTTTCTCAAATGAATAAATAAAATCTTTAAAAAATAACAACTTTTGATACCTGCAATTGAGTATCATTTGAAAGCAAGGTCTAGTTCATCAATATTTGCTACCTTAGAATATTTCCATCAAAATAAGGAATTTAAACATTTGGCTTGTTGCATTTCACTACACTGGAGAAATGGAGGAAAGAGTAGTACACTATTAAATTTACCAAATTCCTTTGCCAGAAAGCAAAATATCTGATGTACTACTACAAAATAAGTGCCTATGTGTAAAAGCAGGATGCTTTATGAATACAAACTATCAAAAATAATTTTTTCAATCAGCAATGCCAGTGGCAGAATTGAATTATCTTTCTGTTATCTATATAAAGATATTATGAAATCTTTGTCCGATAAAGAGATGATCAAAAATTGTGAACTAAAACATCCTAAGAAAATAGATATCAAGCAGTTAAATAATGGACATATTATTTTATTATTCTGAATTCTGTGATATTTTTTGGCATTTTCAACTTTAATATATTTTTTGTGGTTTCTTTTATCATTTTAACTAAATATTCATTTTCACAACTGCTATATTACAGGTAATTTTGTATTCCCTTTCTTAATGTGGATCCCCTAAAATTTTATCACCTTCAGGTCTCTGCAAAATCTGTATTTATTCCTTTCTATGCTTGTATATGAAAGAATGAGAACTAAAGAAACGGAGCATGGTAAAGTGTAAAATCATGCCCTAGACCGAGTTTGAAACTCATTCCTCTCATTTATTAGCTGTGATACTGACAAGTTATGTAACCTCTTTGTACCTGAATTCCCTCATCTGCACACTGAAGATGACAATAAAGACTTACCACATCAAGCTGTAGCAAAGATTATATGGAGTGTTTAGAATAGAAGTGCCTAGCATATATGAATATTTTCTGGAATTCCAGGGTTAAATTTTAATGCAGTTTATTTATTGCTGTGAACTAGAATATATTTTATAGATCTATGTCTTATATTTAAAAAAATCTAATAAGAAATTTTTAAAAAGATGAAGATACCTGTACCCCTGGGGCTAAAAATACAATATATGTTAATAAAAAAATAAAAATTATAATAAAAAAGATGAAGATAATACAATATTTTTATCCTGGAATTCTGAGAAATCTGAAAGGAGTTATTGTGAGCTATTTTACATATTTGCTTGCATGTTCTTACCAACAGAAATCCTCACAAAATAAGATTTCAAATATTTTGGTGGAAAAATACAAGCAATTAACTTCAAATGATGACAAAGTGGACTGATATCAATATGATGCCCTTTTCTATTAAATACAATTATTTCTATATATTTTTCATTTTAATTGTGTGCCATGCCTGAGATTATCTTTGGTGTTCATGTCTCTGTTCCAGTATAGTGTATTTGCTATTTCAAGTACTAATATGATATGAAATGAAAATTTGATATTGAAACTGTGACAATAACATTGGAATGTAGGCAAAACAATAGTTAGAAAATAATCCCATTTTGAATAATTACAAACTACACATTGCTTTGGAGTAGGAAAAGGAGGACTTTAGGGGAAAAATGTTAAAACTACACAAATGAATAATTCAACTAAATTTTATGCTTCTAATTTTTTTATTGATTGATTGATTGGAGAGGGAGAGTGAGGGAGAGAACAGGGGGAAGGGCAGAGGTAGAGGGAAATAAAGTATTATGCAGACTCTGCTGAGCACAGAGCCTGATGTGGGGCTCAATCTCACCACCCTGAGATCAGGACCCTGAGACCATGACTTGAGCAAAAACCAAGAGTCGAAAGCTTAATCGACTGTACCACCGAAGCACCCCATCTTTCAAATTTTGGAATATATGTTATTCTTAAACACTTACTTCAAATAAGTTGAAAGCTATATAAAACTAAATTACTATCCCAATGACATGAATATAACAAATTAGACCAATGTGAAAATGGCAATTAATATAAATACTAGATTTACGATTCAAAAAAGTGATATCTCCAAAACTACACTTATATTCTAGATGCTTGTAAAAACAGTATGAATGATATATTTTAAATTGTTTATTGATTGATTGACTGGGGAGAGAGCGACATTCACAGAGAGCAGCAGAGGGACAGGCAGAAGCAGGCTTCCTGATAAGCAGGGAGACCCATATGGGGCTCAATCGCAGGACCCTGGGATCGTGACCTGAGTGGAAGGCAGATGCTTAACTGACTGAGCCACCCAGGTACCCCTGAACTGTAATATTATAAGAGTAATGTTTATAATAAATACGAAGACAAAAAATAGCTAAAATATAAAATCTAAGGTTAATTGATATTTTGATTAAATATATGTCTTTTTTATAGAAAAATTTTACTGGAGAGTAGAACCCCTAAATGGGCAAGAATCCTAATCTGAAAATACACAGTATGCCCTCAAGATTGAATTCTATCCAATCTTTGTGTTGGCTCTCTTGCCATTACTTCATTCCTTCTTTCTAGCTAGAAGCTAATTATTTGAGAAACATACCAATATTGATAAAACATAATTTTACAGTATAAAAATCCTTACATTCTACTCTGAACTACATTGATTTATAATAATTATCAAAATTTTAATACCTATCAAAATTCTTTGTATAAAATTATATATAAAATGTGAAATATGCAAAATATAAAATTCCATACATATATATGATGTATATGTATGTACATAAACAACCCCACATACATATATATATTTCTGTACCATACAATATTTTAATATTTTTTTAATTCCTAGAATATCAATGATATCTTTACATTGAATGTGACTTGAACTATCATTCCTTTTTCTCCAATTGGAAAATAAGAAGCAATGAAAACTAAATCTTTTCCTTTTTTCTCTTTCCCACATGATAAAATCAGAAATATATTGCTGCTTTTAATAAACGTGGTAAGATTAAATGCTCTTTAGAAAGCACAGTTTCTTATATTCAGTGTTTTTGCCTAAAATTAAAATCACTATCAAGTTTACAAATCTCACTATCATTTCATTAATTACACTTTCAGTTTTGGATTAAAATTCTGGATTGGGTGGCAGTTGCGAGGTTTTAAGACAATTTTGCAGAAATTTCTTTCATTTTTTAATTATCATAAAGTCTCAGATAATGATCTTATGAACTTATTAAAAACCTTATACTAATAACCATTAAATTGTGGTTTAAAAAAAAGCAAGAATCACTGAGAAATTCTAGCTTGTGGTTTTCTTTTTCATGCTTTAATTTTCAATGTTAGAGATGTGATTTATATGCCCAAACTGACAATGTATGTACTTTGTATTCTTTCTAAAATTATTTATCACATATCACTTCAATAATTTGGTATAATTATGCATATTCTAGGTGTTCTATGATCCAAAAAGAATTTTAAATATGCTTACAGAAATTATTAGTAGTGTTGGGAAAGCAATTCTTTTATATGTAAATACTACTAGATTTTTTTTGTTTAGAACTTCTTTTAACCGTCAAATTATAAGTGCATAAATTTTATTTCATTGATTTTTTTTCTTTCCTTAGTTTTTTTTTTCTTTTATTAAAGCCATTTTAGTGCCTACTGTGTGACCAACACTCTGACAATTGTTCTTTGCCCTCCATCTACTCACAGTCATATACTGGCAAAATATATAAAATAATCAGAACTTATACATACCTCCATAAAGCATAATTATAACAGGATCTAATTCTAAGTCTATAAAATATGTACCTCTCTTTTTAGGTATAAAGATATAAAGGGCACCAATAATACTGCAGTGAAGTTAGAATGACAAACACTATCTTATGCATGGGAGAATGGCAACTAAAACTAGGCATACATGAGAATTATAAATCTTCACATGGAAATTATAAAGATTGAATTGTCAAATGAATATAAAAATACTATATTCCTATTCATAATCATGATATGATTAGGAGGAATGATTATAGCTAATTAATCTTGAATTTGCCCACTTAGCCACCCTGTTTTCATTTTGCCCATTTGACATCTATTTATAGTTATTTACAAACTTGTCACTTTCCAAGGCAGACTCTACCCTGGCACATTTTGACCAACCTCATGGTATGACCATAAAATAATAATATCAATGGCTAAGTAAAAGAAGAAACATTCAGTATACGTCATAGAAAATTCATGGTTTTGGTAATATCTAATAAAGTAGATTGTTAATTTCTTTCTGAACACTGAAATTAAATTGGAGGAAAAAGTGTTTTATTGAATGGAGATAGAGGACATAGCAACTTTTGTCATCAGGGAGTCATAAATCCGTATTGAGGCTTTTTCCTAGCTACTTTCTACTTTTGTGACTTTAGATATGTTTTTAAATGGCAGGATTCTGATTTTTCTTTATAGAATTAAGAAAACAACTCACACAATTGTTAGAGTACTATATGAAATACATATATGCATAATATCTAACACTGATGTGAGAAATGAATGATTTTAAAACAGTGTTGAATAAAGTGCAGGACACATTCTAGGCATCCAACACTTTTTATTTCACTTTATCTCTGAACATATATTAGAGAAAAAAATTCAACATTATCAATATAAAATTATAAGAAAAAAATGAATGAAATAAAGAGTTCATTGTTTTTGTAGGCAGAATACTATTAAACTTAACTGATTTACTCTTTTTTTTAAGAGAGTGTGATGGGGGGTGGGTAATGGGGGGCAGAGGGAGGGAAAGAGAATCTTAAGCAGACTCCACACCCAGTGAGGAGCCCAGTGTGGGCTGAATCTCAGGATCCCGAGATCGTGACCTGAGCCGAAATGAAGAGTTAGACTCTTAATGGGCTGAGCCACCCAGGCACCCCATGATTTACTTTTTGTTCGAATAGTCTGGTGTTCCCTCAGGCATATTTTGGACTAAAATATTTGCACTGTACATCATTGCTCCCCTCAGCTCCTGTTTTTGCATGAGCATTAAGATGGAAAGGGACAAAAAAAAAAAGAGAGAGAGAGAGAGAGGCACACCAAGAAACATATTTTTAACATTAGAGAACATACTTATGGTTTACCAGAGGGGAGGTTGGTGAGGGATGGGTTAAATAGGGGATGGGGATTAAGGAGGGCAGTTGCTGTGAGGAGCACATAGTACTGTATGGAGATTTTGAATCACTGTATTGTACCCCTGAAACTAATATAACACTGTATGTTAACTAACTGCAATTTAAATTAAAACTTTTTTAAAAAGAGCAGTATATCTCTAATGCATGCCTGTGATTTTGTTACTTATTTGCATTTATACTATTTAAATCTAACTAGATATTCAAGCATATTGAAATTATCTAAAAATCTTAATGTCTTTTTTTCCCTGGCATTGGTTCTAAAGCTTAATGTGGGTAAATGATCTGTGGAATGATAGATTTGCCATAAAAATATTACTCTATTAAATATCAACGTCTTAAATACCTTATGGCAAGCCTTAAAGAAAGGTAACATAATGTGCTTTTTTAAAAAACAGCATAATTAAATGTAATGTTAATACAGGCATTCAAGGAGCTTTTAATCTTTTCTTAATGAAACGAGTAGTATAGGTAGAGGAGGAAAATTCATTTGATTTTCAAAACTAATTATGTAAGTGTGCTCTCTTACAAATGCATCCATTATCACTATTGAGGGTAAAAGGAAGATTGGACCATCATTTTGGGTATTTCTCAGAAGTTATTTAGCAGGAAATTGGAGTTTACAAAATAAGATGATTGAGAACATCTAATTACTGCTTTCAGAAACAATAATGATAATAATGATAGTTAACACTTCTTTGTCACTTAGGGTATACCTAACTCTAGGCTAAACATTTTACATGACTTATCTCGGTTAACCCCCGCAACACCTTGGGAGGCAAATCTCTAGTATTATGTTGATTTTATACAGTAGCAAACTGAAAAGTAATTATCCCAACTGCCACGGCTAACAAAGAGTTAAAAATTCAGAAAAGACAGATCAGAAGAGTTTAATTAGGAAATCTGCGTGCCTCGCTTTGTATCCACAAGTAAGTTACATTCTGACCTTACATAGAGAAAGAAAACAGAGCAACCGGTTTTGTAGACAAATTAATATGTGAATGTGGTCCAATTTACATGGTGTTTATTTATCCTACAATAACCTGGACTGGTGTCTTGACCTGTCATGATTTTGTAAAACCAACTTGGAAATAAACACATTCTTTTCCTGTTAATTTCATATATTAACAGATTTGCAATGCAGAGTCATTCAATCATTTAGAAGTATTTACTGTATATTTTAAATGACACCCTGACAAAAAATCCCTTCCTCTATGAGAACATTATGCTGTTTGAAGTGGCCTAGATGAAGTGGTGCTAATTAAGCATCTGGCACTCACCCTCCCTTTGCTGTTTTCGCTTACCCAAACAACGTTTCGCAAAGGGAATTGAGTACTCTAAAAGATTGATGAGTAGAAGTACCATCCAAAAGCATGAGCATTTCATTACAATGAAATTTTAATATAAATTTTAAGTCACCATCACTATTAGTCAGACTAATTTGAAAGGTTTTGCCCTTTTTTTGTACAAAAACATAAATAGATTTCAAATAGAGCAGTAACTCATTAAGCTGAAACTATTACCTTTGTAAGAAGAGCCAAAAGTTATTTGTAAAATAATAGCCTATGTTCTTCCTTTTAGGACTGCATAAAATTAGAAATAGAGCACACGAGACTCTTTATCCATGTATTGGTATGTTTAACATATGCATAGCATAGAGATCCTATAAACGTTAATCAGTAAGTATGGCCAAATATGCATGGTAAAGACTTTTTTTTAATTTTATTTATTTATTTGACAGACAGAGATCACAAATAGGCAGAGAGGAGGCAGAGAGAGAGAGGAGAAGCAGGCTCCCCACCGAGCAGAGAGCCTGATGTGGGGCTGGATCTCAGGACCCTGGGATCATGACCTGAGCCAAACGCAGAGGCTTTAACCCACTAAGCCACCCAGGCGCCCCCACATGCTAAAGATTTAACACACAAAAATTTATTTTCAAAGTGTGACAAAATTATTTTAGATAAAATCATAACCTCTTGGATAATGACATGACACTGAAAATTAAGTTTCCTTTAGCTTTATTGTCTGGTGCATGATTTTATTTATTTTTAAGATCTGATCTATTAATTTAACAGAAAAAGAGAGGGAGAGAGAGCACAAGTAGGAGGAGCAGCAGAGGGAGAAGGAGAAGCAGGCTTCCTGCTAAGCAGGGAGCCAGATGCAGGGCTCCATGCAGGGCTGGATCCCAGGACTCTGAGATCATGACCTGAGCAGACGCTTAACCAACTGAGCCACCCAGGCCTCCCTGGTGTCTGATTTTAAATCAGCTAATTAGTGAAATCTCTTAACTACTGGTTCTGAACCAAATTAGACATAGGGATATACAAAATATATCTTCTTATAAATGAGCATAAGGTATTCCTCTGGCCTTTGTCCTACAGGGCACAGGATTGGGAAAGTCAAGCCTGGGCTATATTTTGGTCTTTAGTGGGCTCTGAACAAGATGCCTTGGGGGAAGGCAAAATGGCACAAAATATGTAACTG
Source organism: Mellivora capensis (assembly GCA_004024625.1). NCBI lineage: Eukaryota > Metazoa > Chordata > Mammalia > Carnivora > Mustelidae > Mellivora > Mellivora capensis. The sequence goes on from PISX010011736.1 coordinate 8,467, forward strand.
CTCTGCTTTGTCCTAAGGCCAACATGGGCCATCTGGTACTCCCTACCCCTTGATAAATGAACTTCTAGTATGACAACTGTCACAAATAGAGCAGTTAGGAAAATTCAAGCTTTCCCAGCAGTTGGGAGAAACCAGTACCATTGAGAGCAAGAGTAGAAGTAATAACAAATGCTGTTTTAAGAAGGCAGATCCTAGGGGCGCCTGGGTGGCTCAGTGGTTAAGCTTCTGCCTTGGGCTCAAGTCATGATCTCAGGGTCCTGGAATCGAGCCCCGCATTGGGCTCTCTGCTCAGCGGGGAGCCTGCTTCCTTCTCTCTCTCTGCCTGCCTTTCTGCCTACTTGTGATCTCTCTCTCTCTATCAAATAAATAAATAAAATCTTTAAAAAAAAAAAAAAAGGAAGGCAGATCCTAGTGAATGAAATGGAAGAAGAGTCTGAACTCCAGAGGTCAACGAAGTTCAGGTTCACTACAGGTACAAGCCATTTCTCTAACTTGAGGAGAAGCAGGTTAGGGATGTGGAGAAAAATTAAGATAGGTAACAATTTTTCAATATTGTTTCTTAAGGCGATGTGCAATTAATTACCCATTTATGGAAAAAAAATGCACGCGAGTATTCCTCTACCAGGAATGAGAACATGCAAATATAGAGAGTGACAAGATTTGCCTTAAAAAAGTCATAAGTTTCAAGTAAACAATATCTTTTAATTAAATAGAAGTATCATCGCTACTATAGACAGTTAGTTTAAATAAGCTATCTGGGGGCGCCTGGGTGCCTCAGTCAGTTAAGGATCTGACTTCAACTCAGGTCATGATTTTGGGATCCTGGTATTGAACCTCTCCACCGCCCCTGCAGGGAGTCTACTTTTCCCTCTCCCTTTCTGCCCCTCCCCCCACTCGTGCTCACATTGTCTCTCTCCCTAATAAATAAAATCATTAAAAAGTAAAAATAAATAAAATAAGGTATCTGGAAAAAAAGAAATAGTGTCAGCATATAGTGAAACACTCTGTAGGTTAATCTTTATTGACAAAATAATTTTACAGAAAGGATAGTGACCTTTCATTGATATATGTGGTAGTTAATAAATCATTCTTTTTTTAAATTAATTTTTTAAAAGATTTTATTTATTTATTTGTCAGAGAAAGAGAGCGCGAGCAAGGGCACAAGCAGGCAGAGCAGCAGGCAGAGGCAGAGAGAGAAGCAGGCTCCCTGCTGAGCAAGGAGCCTGACATGGGACTCCATCCCAGGACCCTGGGATCATGACCTGAGCCGAAGGCAGCAGCTTAACCGACTAAGCCACCCAGGCATCCCGTTAATAAATCATTCTTAAGAATTCATTGCAAACTGCAAACCCATCATTCTGGCATGCATTCAATAAATTTTCTTGTGTTTTGTGCTAGTCCTAGGTAATTCACAGATATGATTTATAGCCTATCTCTTCAGTATAGCTTATATCCAAACATGGGGAGACAGACAAGTTGATAATTACTAGAGGATGTCTTAAGTGTTTTGAAGGAAAGAAATCAGTATAAGAGAGAATATAATGGAGCATTCAAGAAAGACTACTGAACTGAAGTAGTACCAAGTAGTTTGGTAGTCTCGACATATCAGAAGTTTGGGTTGACTTGACTGGTTTTTCTACTGGGTTTTATAAGGCCCATACCAACGTGTTGACCTTCTGGGCTCTTATCAAGAGGGTCTGGCAAGAATCTGGTTCTAAGCTCAAAATTACTTCCTTTCATCTACATCTTTCTTCTGCCTTCTCTTCTTCTTCTTTTAAAAATTCATGTGATTAGAGAGGGGCCACCATGATAATCCAGGATAATCTCCCTATTTTAAGATCAGCTGAATGATAACCTAGTCTCTTCACAGCAGTAGGTAGATTAGTGTTTGATTGTATTGCCAGAAAATGATCTTGGGGGGATATATTTACAATTCTAACTGGCATAGAAGGTCATTTTTTGCACGTGAAATTAACTTCACCTTAAAGTAAAATAATTCTAAGAAATAATTCTGTGCACAGAAGTAATAGGACTAACTCCACATTTTAGAAAGATCACTAGGACAGCAGTGTACAGTTTGAAAAATTAGGGGGCAAGGACTGGAGGGCTTCAGAGACCAGTTAGAATGCTCATTAAGTAATTAAGTTTAGAGGTTAAGTGAGCAGGATCATAAGACAGTAAAAGTAAGAAGATATCAGAAGGGATAAATTTTAATTGCACTAAGAAAATAAAATATGCTGTACTTTGTTCCTTATTGGACATAAGAGAATAGATTCAAGAATAACTCTCATTTTTGGTTTAAGTAACTAGATCAATAAGATTAACATTTACCAAATGTAAATAATACACAGAAGAACAGACCTTCAGTAAGAATGAAATATTGTGTTCAGGTTTAGAGAAAATGGATTCATTCTTATGTAGAAATACTGATTTTCCTATGCCTACAGGATTGGACAACTTCTAATCAGTTACCAGATACATCAGACTTGAACATAAGAAGTAGACTGAACTGACTACAAAGATTTGTGAAGAATCAGTGATTGGTACTTTAGAAAATATACATCAGTTGAGAATAGAAATCATGATTATAGGGGCTCCTGGCTGGCTCAGCTGGTAGAACATGTGACTCTTGATCTTGGGGTTGGGAATTTCAGCCCCATGTTGGGTGAAGAGATTGCTGAAAAACAAAATCTTTTTTAAAAAATCAAAATTATAATTTTTTAAAGCATTAGCAGAAGAGCAGAGAGAAAATGAATCACAGAGAGAATGAACATGGTAGAGGATGAGAAATGAAAAACTGGAGAGTAGTTTATAAAGCATAGTATAGTTTGGGAATATTATGCAGACATTACAAAATATCAGGTGCCTGGGTATACAATTTGTTAAGTGTCCAACTCTTGGTTTTGACTCAGATTGTGGTATCAGGGTTTTGGGACTGAATACCACAGTGGGCACTCAGCATGCAGTCTGTTTAACATTCTCTCTCCCTCTCGTCCTCCCCCCTGCACTTGCACTTTTTCTAAAATAAATAAATAAATCTTAAAAAAGAAAATATTAGCATTTTGTAAATGTAAAACCTGTAACATATAAAATCTTCAAGAGAGATAATTTAATTGAAAACAGAACTGCTCAGCAGAGGATATATAATTCTCTATTTGTGTTGATAGAAGGGGATTATGAGAAAGATATTTCCCAAATACTGTAGAATAGGAAAGGAATCACTTTTCATTATTTTCATGTCCATTAAAAAAAAAAACATAAGCACTTGCATTACTTTGAAAATGTTATAAAACAAGGAGGGATATATGTACATCCTTATGATTAAATTATCTACTGAAGTATTCATGTATTAAAAGAATATTTGCTGACAGACAAATTCATGATCTATACTAATAAAAAAATGTATGAATAAGATTAGAGTCCAGTGGAACTCTGTGAGATGTAATACACACAACAAATACAAAAATGTTTTTGAAATGATTTTCCTATTTTTTATTTTTAAAATATATTCCTTTTAAATTTTGGAAAAATCACTAATCTTAAAAGTGAGGCAAAATACATGCAACATAAAGTAATACATGAAAAGAGAATTGCACAGATGGCATAATGTACCTGAGAAGATGGGAGATGAGACTCAGACGACAGCTGCAGTTATTGCTGTCTATAGCAGTAACATCTCCTCTACTGAGATGGGAGGAAAGGCTGTAAGGGTGATTGATGATGCTGAGAAATTTGGAGATGGAAGCCCTGGGAGCCATTATGTTCTCTATTAGGTGGGACCTAAGGTATTTAGCTGAGTGTGATGGGGAAAGTGGCCAGGGCAAGGGCTTTGAGGAATGTGCGGTGATGTTTAGAAATAACCACAGTATGGGCTGGGAGAGAATGGTGATTAGGAGAAAAGTGCTAACTGTCTGCTGAGAGTTTTATAACGTTTCAAGAACCATGATAGAACTACAATTCTATAATTAAGACCATTTAAAAATGATGTAAGAATAGACAAAACAAGGGCATATAATAGAAAGTCCAGAAAAAGACCCATACACATAAATACCTTACATGAAAGAGGTGCCACTCTACATTTGGTAAAGTTGGGCTTTTTGATAAAAAAATATTGGGACAAGTAGTTTTCCATAGTTTAAAAAATGAAACTAGATGAATTTTAGGTATATCAAAAACTTAAATTTAAGAGAAAAGCTATAGAGAATTCAGCTATTATTATGGAAGAATATTGTCCTAAATTCATGGTAGAAAATTATTTATAAATTACTGAAATATAATAAAAAATAGGGGTGCCTGGATGGCTCAGTGGGTAAAACCTCTGCCTTCAGCTCAGGTCATGATCCCAGGGTCCTGGGATGGAGTCCCATATCAGGTTCTCTGTTCAACAGGGAGCCTGCTTCCTCCTCTCTCTCTGCCTACTTATAATCTCCATCCGTCAAATAAAAAATAAATAAAACCTTAAAAAAAAAAAAAAGAAAGGGAGCCTGGGTGGCTCAGTGGGTTAAAGCCTCTGCCTTCGGCTCAGGTCATGATCTTAGGGTCCTGGGATCAAGCCCCGTGTCGGGCTCTCTGCTCGGCAGGGAGCCTGCTTCCTCCTCTCTCTCTCTCTGCCTGCATCTCTGCCTATTTGTGATCTCTGTCATATAAATAAATAAAATCTTTAAAAAAATAAAAAGAAAAGAAGCCCCATAGATTTTAAATGTTCAATATGTTCTGATCATCATATACACATGTGTAGTTATCACAATAATCAAAGTATAAGATACTGTCATCACTGTAGAATGCTTGCTTGGGCCTATCAATTCCCAGTATCTACTCTGATTAGCAACCACTCTCTGATCTCAGTCATTACAGAATAGTTTATTCTTTACTTAAACTTAATATAAATGGAGTTGTAAATTATGTAACCATGTGTTTCCAGCTTCTTTTGTGGCAGCTATTTACTCTTTTTTTTTAATTACTGCTTACTATTCCATCATATAAACATACCATGATTTATCAGTCTACTCCCTTTTGAACATTCCTCTACAGCTCTTTTGTGAACAAATATTTTTATTTCTCTTGAGTAAAACTAGGGATAAATTCTGCATCAAAAGGTAGATGTTTGTATAAATTTACTACATTAAGCAATTTTTTTCAAAATGAATGACAGGTTTATACTCCCACTAACAATATATGAAAGGCCCAGGTAATCTACATCCTTGTAAAAAGTTGGTATTGCTGTACTTTTTTAAAAGTTTTAGGCCTTTTTATTAGTTTATAATTGCTTCTCATTTTAACTTTAACTTAAATTTACCTGGTAGCACTGTTGCATTGCACATCTCACCATATATTAATATCCTCTTTTGAGATGTATAAAATATGTGCCATTTTTTTCATATGGATTTACAGGGGTTCCTTATGTAATCTGATACTAGATCTTTGAAAAAAATATAGAGAGGGAGAGAGAGCAAGTATGACACTTGTCTTTGCATTTTCCCATCTGTGTTGTCCATTTTACCATGGTTAGCGAAAAACCCGTTTGATCATTTCTAAATTTGGCCCATCTTTAAGTGTCCAGCTTTGACTCTTCTCTGAACTGTGGTATACATTTTTTTGCCTATTTTGGGTGTCTTGTTATCTTTGTTTATAAGATGGACATTTAGTATAAAAATAACAATAGAAAACAGTGTCAATAAAATTTACCTCCACAAAAGAGTATGCATTTTTTTCCTCTTAGACCATTATAGTGGGAGCTGAACCCAAAGGTTCTGTAGATAAGCTAAATATGGATGTTGTTTATGCTTTAGTTTTATATAGCTCACCACTGGATTCAAATTTTTGAACATGGAATCTGTACTTTCCAGTGAATAGTTCCTGGGTTTGGAGCTCTTCTCTAGTTCCAGTGTTCTGCTTTATAACTGAACTGGCAACTTCTGGAACTGTAACAGATCACTCCCTAATTTGAAGACTGGTTACCAAGTGTTGAGTATGCTATAGGGCTTCTCTGCTCTCAGTTGCAGTCTCCACTGTCTGTGTCTTGAAATACCTTGTTCAGCTCTGTTGTTTCTTCCCAACTTTAGCAACCCAGCTGTCCTATACTTTATCAAGACCATGAATGTCTCATAAATTTTCCTTCACAACCTTCCCACCCTGCAGGTTTTGCAGGTTTTGAAGGACTTGTCAGAGATCCTACTTGGCTCAGACTGCTTTAGTTTTTATTTTTTGTCCACCCACTTGAGAAAAATTTGGTGGCTTGGCAGAGTTGCTTTGTGTGTGGGATCTCTTCACATTTACTGAGGTTTGGTTTATTTAGGGTTCTTTGTGTGTTCTTCCATTTCTTTAAATGGGTTTCAAAATTCTGATGTTTAGTTTATACTATTTTTTGAATTACTTATTTTTCAAAATTTTATTTGTTGCATTGGTCCTCTTCTTATTCTTTGAGCTATAAACATACAGTACCAATTCTATATAAAATATATATTTTATATTATAAAATGGTTAATAAGAAGTTATAACTCAGGCAATTGTTACTCAGATATTCATTAGCTATACAAATACTAAATAAATGCAATGTTAAGAGGCACTGCTACTCAAAAAAAAAAATGGAATTCAGTGCATTTACAGTTGTAGACTTAGTAAGAACATATCAGGTTCCTTCAGGAATTCTGCTGTTATATTCTATTCTCTCCCTAACTTGAACCAACTGAAATCTATCTGAAGACCTATCCATAATGGACTGTATAGAATCAAGTCATTTCTTTAGATAAAAGACCTTTAAAAAGCTTTAACCCAAAGAATGGAAATTCACCAACAAGAATTCTTCAGTACTAATTAGTTAAAAATTTTTAACAATTTTCAAATTTTGTGCTTTTTGACCTGTACACTGAAAACTATAAAACACGGATGAAATAAGGGTACCTGGGTCGCTCAGTTGGTTAAGTGTCTGACTCTTGATTTTGGCTCAGGTCACGATTTCAGGTTCATGGGATTGAGCCCCTCCTTTGCTTCCATATTTAGCAAGGGTTTCTACTTGTACCTCTTCCTCTGCTCCTCTCCCAGCTCATGTTCTCAATAAATAAATAAATACATTGATTAAAAAAAATTGAAGACCACACAAAAATATGGAAAAACATTCCATCATCATGGCTTTCAAGAATATTAAAATGTGTAGTATCCAGAACAATCTACACATTTAATGCAATTCCTATCAAATACCAATAGCATTTTTCACAGGACCAGAACAATACTAAAATTTGTATAGAAGCACTAAAGACCCCCATTAGCTAAAGCAACATTGACAATGAAAACAATTCTGGAGGCATCAGCATTCTGGACTTCAAGTTATATTATAAAGCTGTAGTGATCAAAACAGTATGGTACTGGCACAAAAACAGACACATAGATCAATAGATCAGAATAGAAAACCCAGAAATAAACCCACAACTACATAGACAATCTTTGACAAGAAAAATAAAATATCCAATAGGTAAGTGACAGTCTCCAAAAATGGTATTGGGAAAACTGAACAGCAACAGTCAGAAGAATGAAATTGGACTACTTTCTTATACCGTACAAAAAAAATGAATTCAAAATGAATTAAAGACCTAAATCTGAGACCTGAAGCCATCAAAATTCAAGGCAGCAATTTTTTTGACATTGGCTTTAGCAACATCTCTCTAAATAGATCTCCTCAGACAAGGAGAAACAAAAGCAAAAATAAACTATTGGGACACTATCAAAATAAAAACTTCTTTACAAGTGAAGGAAATAATCAACAAAACTAAAAGACAAACTATGGAATGGGAGAAGATATTTGCTAATGATATATCTGATAAAGGGTTAAAACCCAAAATATATAAATATCTTATACAACTCAATACACAAAAAAACAAATAATCCAATTTAAAAATGGGCAGAAAGACATGAACAGACATTTCTCTGAAGAAGACATCCAGATGGCCAACAGACATGAAAAGATGATCATCACTTACCATCAAGGAAATGTAAATCAAAACTACAATAAAATATCACTTGACACCTGTCAGATAGGCTAAAATCAATACAGGAAACAATAGGTATTGATGAGGACATTGAGAAAGAAGAATGCCCATGCACTGTTGGTGGGAATGCAAACTGGTTCAGCCACTGTGGAAAACAGTATGTAGTTTTCTCAGAAAGTTGAGAATACAACTACCCTATTATCTAGCAATAGCACTATTGGTTATTTACCCAAAGAATATAAAAACAGTACTTCATATGGATACATGTACCCTGAAGTTTATAGCAGCATTATTTATAACAGCCAAATTATGGACAAAGCCCAAGTGTCCATTTATTGATGAATGGATAAAGAAGAGGTAGTATACACACACACACACACACACACACACACACAGAGGAATATTACACAGGCATAAAAAAGAATGAAATCTTGTCATTTTCAAAGGCATGGATGGAGGTAAATTATATAATGCTAAGTGAAATAAGTCAGAAAAAAATACCATATGATTTCATGCACACGTGGAATTTAAGAACAAAAGAAATGAGCAAAGCAAAAAAAGATATCAAGAAACGGACTTAACTAGAGAGAACAAACTGATGGTTAACAGAGAGGGTGGGATAGGATAAATAGGTAATGGTGATTAAGGAGTGTACTTGTCATGATGAACACGGAGTGATGTATGGAAATGCTGAATTGCTATATTACACATCTGAAACCAATACTGTATGTTAACTAACTGGAATTAAAATAAAAACTTTATTTTTTTTAAAGATTTTATTTATTTATTTATTTGACAGACAGAGAGAGTACAAGCAGAGGGAGCAGGTAAGGGAGAAGCAGGCTCCCCACTGAACAGGGAGCCAGATGCAGGGCTCAATCCCAGGACCCTTAGATCACAACCTGAGCCAAAGGCAGACGCTTAACCAACTGAGCCACCCAGGTGTCCCCTTTTATTCTTTTGAATAAAACGTTGTTTTTTTTTTTAAGTTTGTGCTTTTTTTTTTTTTTCTTAAGATCTAGTATTCTATTAAATAGTATTGGTATTCTATCTCTTTGGACCATTCTCTCTGCCAAACTTTGTCTCATAAATACAGCAAATTACCCCAACTCTATTCTAGTTGCTGGGATTTTTCATATACAAAATGTGTTAGCTGATGCTAAGTGCCTTCTTGCTTTAATGCTCATAATCATTTATTACTAAATTCAAGATTACTGTACCCTTGACTTTGCTACCAGTTTTTGTGTGCTTATTTAATAATTAACATTATTAACTGCTTTACTAAACATACTGAAGTTGTGTCGGGCTTTCGTTCTAGAATGTGAAGAGTGGTTATACTTTCTATGTCATACCATCAATCAAGTCTTCTCATAGTACAGAATCAAATTTAAGTTCTTATTTCTGTCACCAATATTCTTAGAGGTAAATATCTTTGCCTTTTGTTGGTAATGAATCTGATTCTATTTAGCCTTGATTACCAGTGATTTGCTAGATTTCTCTTCAATAATTTGAAAATCTCTATCCTAAATAGTTGTTTATGGGAAAAAATGTATTTTTATTTTTAGTAGTTTATACTGTTAAATTCATCCTTGGCAATATAATACTGAAAATACAAGACAAGGCTGTCTACATGGTCTAGGTGACATACTAATGAGTATGTATTATCTATGTATGGAAGGATTAATGTCTTCCACTAGCATTCACAAGGAACATATCTATCATCCAAGACAAAATAAATTCTATGTATTTCTACCTTAGGTGTAACATGACAAGAAGAGGGGAAAATAACATTCACTGAGGGATCACTCCCATGTGAAAGTCATTGGTAAAAGTCTCTTGATATTCATCACCTCATTCTGTTCTTGCAAAAAATACCGTGTACATTTTATAGTCATTTACTACTTGCCAAGGTAAAACATGGATAATGTTAAGAAAGCTCTATTTAAATTATGTAATTGGTTGGAAATAGGGTGGGTAGTAATTTATAATTGGCCTGGTTTCCACAACTTGGACCCACAGTTGTCAATGTGTTGCTTATCAGCCAAAGCAGCTCAAATTTTTCTAGAAGATCAAAAATGGTGGACATTAAAATCCAGTCTGGTATCAACCATATGTGCACTACAAGTCTGAACTCTCCTTTTCTCAGGTATAAGCTGGTCATTATAATGTTTCCTTATGAAAGTGATGTTTCTAGTTTTGCCACATCAATTAGTTTTACCACCTTAAAGATTGGCAAAAACCAGAGATAATCTAGAATTATTTCAAATCTTTTCTTCCTCTGTGCTTCTGGACAGAATCAACACTTTATTATGAAAAGGTTGCAAATTATCTGTTCCTATATTCTTTGAAAAAGTAACGCTGGCTTATGCCACCAACGCAAGTAATGTATCTCTGAATATTGACAATATTTTCCAGGTCATACTATGTGATTTCAAGATATTCTTTAAAAATTCAAAATTGAAAAACAAATATCTAGATTTAGAGTAGTATTATTTAATGTACTCAGTTAGTTTAACACCATATAAATTCTGTCAGCAGATTAAGCCATTTGAATTAATGCCAAAAGTATTGATAATTCTTTAAGATGAATAAGAGGCCTCCAGAAGATTAAACACTTCACATGAAAATTTTTATTATAAAAAGTTAAGAATTTTGCTTCTGAATATAGTATATGAACACATGTATTTACATCTGAATTTATACATCTCCTCTTTTTTAACTTGTGGTCTATAGCTGTGTAAGTATACAGAGGTATAATCTAAATGGTAATACAATCTGCCTACAGGAGGCCTGATTAGGCTATTCAGCATAGCTCACACAAAAATGCTAAAAAAGGAAACTTAAGTGTACAAATGACACCTGACTAAATGATTAGTTCTCTGGAATCTTGGAAAGGACATGTACACCTCCAATAGTCACTGCTATTTTAAAATATAAAAATGGGATAAGCTAAATGAGAAATTGTTTTTCAACACTTTTTAAAATGTTCTTGATGTTTACTACTTTAAACCACTAATGTTTTCTATCTGAAAATAATTCAGATTTCTAAGAAGTACTGGTTGTATTTCATTTCATTTTTAAGCATTCCCTAGAAACTGTCACTAACATTATTCTTCTAAAGGTTTACATAGTTGAAGTCCTCTCATAAGTGGCCTTATTTAAATTTCTCCAAATTGTGCTAGATTGTATACTTAATTTAGTCATTCAAGTGTGATCTTTTGGAAAACAATAACTCTATAATAGATGATAATTACTACACTAAAAACTCAAAATGCAAGCTACATAGATTTTAAAAAAAACATATGCACCTTAAGCTGGTTAGATCAGAAGTGGCCAACATTTCAGTAGTGGTGTAACATATGATAATGATGTGCACTCTGGGCTCAGAACTATCTCCTGGCACCACTTCTCACTTTTAATAACCCTTTCAATGAGAGTCATCTTCTACTTTACCAGTTCTCTCTTAAAACTAAAGATCCCCAGAAGGAACATTACAATTTAACCTATTACTACAAAAGAGGAAGTTAATTTTTTTTTCTCTCCATCTCCCTCCAAGTTTTCCTGAACAGAGGAGAAAATCCTAAATCATGGCATTGAACATGTGGTAGGGCCAGTGCATGTTAAAAGTTCACATATTTATCTCTCCACAGATGTTCTTTGCTCTTCCTTTTCCTCCTCCTCATCCTGACTGTCTACTGACTTTACGACTTGCTCATCAATGGTTTCAGTTACTATCCCAGCTAAAGTTATGGTTTAAATATGGCTAATGAAGAGTATATGGTCTCACTTAGACTGTGACCCATCCTGTCTGATGCAATTCAACCTTTAGCACTGGTGTATCTGTCACTGAAGCACATTGTTTTTCTTTAGTTCTCATTTCTTACACGTAAAGGTCTCAGGAAAATAATTGGTCAGGGTGTTTTTGTTTTGATTTTTGATAGAAAACAACTACCATCACAAGTTTCATATTTTCTTCTTCAAGCTCTTTCATGATTCCTCTGCTGGTAGAAACTATGCAGATGCTTGCTTTTCTAGAGAGTCTAAGAGAAGCATTTTTTCCCCTCTGTTCCATTGTATTGGGTGACAAGCAGACTAAAATATGAATTTGCAATGGATATGCCAATATGCAAAAAGTTTTATTGTGGGCAGGGCAAGACACAGATATCTTTATGTTTCTGCACTAAAAACAATTTTAAAATCCCACTGATGCACTTATGTTAATATTATCTCACTATTGTGAGATATGGACAGGACATAGCACTTGGGAGCAAAACTGTATTATTATTTATCCTCCTGTGAAATGTGTTCCTGGTCATATAGTGAAACATAATGAAAATAATCCTCAGTTATGTTGTGAATTTCAAGTACATTCAACTACAAGTGGGTATTTTTAATGAATAAGGAAAAATAAGGGCTCCTTATATAGGTCTACATCATTTTCACTGAAAAATATGGGAAATAAAAGTCCTAATGTAAATGTAATTCTTAAAGCAAAGAATAAACAGGAAAATGAGAAAACAATGTTCCTAAGCTCTAGTCTTAGAGCTGGAATGTTTGCTCAAAGGAAAATAATGTTTTGCAGTTAAAATAATAAAGCTTACTATGTAAATATAAACCTAAGAATGATTCTGTGAATAAAGTCAAGGCTTGGATGAATAGTAGTAATGTTCAGGCTTTGAGACTAGTTGTTTTGCTCTCACATCATTTTTTAAAATTTAATATCAATTAAAATACTTCTCTATAGTATGTCTATATTTAGAGTTTACAATGAAATGATTATACCTCTTTTTTGTCTTTTTTAAGGTATTTTACTAAACTTATTTTAAAAGTTAGGATAGGGGATCCTGGGTGGCTCAGTTGGTTAAGCATCTGCCTTTGGCTCAGGTTATATGATCCCAGGTCCTGGGATTAAGCCCCATGGTGGGCTTTCTGCTCAGTGGGGAGCCTGCTTCTCCCTCTCCCTCTGCCTCTCTCTCTCTCTCCCAAAAAAATACATAAAATCTTAAGAAAAAAAAAAGGGTAAGAAAGAGGGGTTTTCTCCCATTCGTTGTAGGTAATGGGAAGGGTATGAGCACCTAGAGAGAATTAAAGAAGAATGCATTGAGTGAATATTTGAATAAATCCCACAATGGGATTGGAATGAAGAAATTAATGAGTGAACCTTGAAATGTGTAGTAAGGAAACCAATGATAAGAACAATTAAGGAAAGTTTCTTTTACTGCAATAACTAGTCTTATGAATAAATGAATATTTAACATATTTGAAATAGACACATGAGGGATGTATTTGAAACAAACATATATGGAATCTTACCATAAAGGGCTTCCTAACATGCTGTACATTTTTTGGTTTCTAATACTGTGCAAGTGGCTAAAGATTGGTGAAGTTTATAATCAGACATAGGCAGTCATTTGTTCTAGCACTGGCATGGTCCCCACCTTAAAGGGACAGGTTATTTTTCTTTCCTCTCACTATTTATGTGTTTAGTCTGTAACATTTATCAAAACTTTATTGAGTATGATGGGGATGAAGTCAGTGGAAGATTTTGATCCATAGATGTTTTTGGATCCTCCGGGAAAATTCCATTACAAATGCTACGCAACTATCCCCTCAACAAATGTCTTCCTGGGTCAATAAGAATCCTAAAATTAAAAGGGATTAAAAAGTAAACACTTTACTGTTCCCATAGTCACTACTCAATTGAGACCATAACCAGTGTGATGAGCTGAGTTGGGAGTCATCTACTCTCCTATACCTGAAAGGGATCTAAAAAGAGGAATGATATAACTCTGATCAGATGTAGGGATGGGATCAATCCTAGAACCACAGGACAGCAATCAAAATGTCACCTATAATAAAGAGAAAGACTCCATTATTCATGTTTGAATTCTAAGAGTTTTCAAGTTCCTACATCTGTGTAATCTGAAAAAAAGGCTTGTTTTTTATTCTTTGCCCAAAACTGTACAATCCAAAAAGAAGGCCCATTTTCCTTTCTCCCGTTGGTATTTCTCAAAATTTTAAATCACATGACACTCAGGTAACAATCATGCTCTACTCCTAAACATAATTAAAACTGCAAAACCATCCACCTCCCTCCAACTTCATGACCCTGTCTATACCTCATTCCTTCTCTTGTTTCACTCCTGAATGGATCTGAGCCCTTCTTGGGGAATCCTTTTGGTACTTACTATGTCAACAAGAAGTTTACTTTTACATCTGTTGGTACCTGGTGTTGTTCATAAACATTGATAAATTCTTAAACGAAGATGGGAAAAAAATTGCCTAGAAACTAACAGAGGAGGCTAGATGCCCAATAAGGCACTGCTTCACAAAATAAATGATGGATAGTCGGATAAGGTAGAAGGTCTATCTCTCTGTACACAAGAATAAAGGGAAATGGACAGCAGAAATGAGAAACCTTTTATTTATATAAGTCTATTAAAGCCTATTTAATTAATAATTGTTTTAGTGTTGCTTTGGCTCACCTCTCTCAAAAGCCTACCACAAATAGCTCTTATGATAAACAATATTATTGTGAAGTTCATCTTTCAGAACATACCTTTAAAAGTCTGTTAATTAATTCAATTTTTTGCACACACACCATTTAGGCAATTGAGGTCTGTTGTCAGGGTGAAATTACTATTTATAGGAAATCCATATTAACCCACAATAATAGATTTATGTTGAGTCTCTAGCAGGTCATTTGGAAGTCAAGGGTTGATAATAAAGAAATTACATGAAAAGGAAAGAATTGGTGGAATATCTAACATACCTATAAATATCACACACAAATGTGTAACATATATATATATATATATATACAATCTCAGGTGTTTAACATAAATATAAATACATATATAAAAAGTCTGACATTATAAGATGTGAGTCTAGTTTGCTTCTTCACAGAACAACCACAATGAAAACAGAAAGCAGAAAAATCATCCTGTCAAAACTAATGGATAAAGTTAGGTTTTAATATGACTAGACTTCTTAAAGATTTATTTATTTTATTTTAGAGAGAGCGTAAGCATGAGAGCAGGGGGAGGGGCAGAGGAAAAGAATCTTCAAGCAGACTCCTTGCTGAGCATGGGACCAGAGGTGGGTTCCTCTCATAACCCATGAGATTATCAACCTGAGCTGAAACCAAGAATCTGATACTTAACCCACTGAGCCACCCAGGCCTCATGATTAGACTTTCTATTATTTTTAATTTATGTATATTTTGCTTATCTATCTAGATCATTTCTAGAACTTTCAATGCTTTCTTCTTAAAATATTGTTTAAAGCAACAGTAAATCTGCAAAATGTTTTGAGAAGTCTGGGAGTTCATTTTTCTTTGTTTTGTACTGGGGAGGAAAAATGCTCAGCAAGACAATTGTTGACAGCATTATAAAAATCTTTGCTCTTTGTGTTTGTTTGTTTGTTTTCCATTACTGGCCCTAGATACTAGTAACCATAAAGTGCAGAAAACCCAATGGTTTTAATGTTCTCCCCTATCCTCCCCCACACAAAACTGGTATGACTCTGTTAGGGCATTATGTACTTCAGTATTTTAAAACTCTTAAAACCTAAGAAGAAAAAAAAAAAACGGCAAAAACATGTTTCTCAAGCTTAGAAGTGTTTGAGTGTGACAGTACTGACTTTTTTTCTTTGGACATCAGAGTAACTATAATGACTGAATTCAGTATGACAGTTGATTTTCCCCAGGCATTCCACTTTCGTATTCATTATATAGTGTTGTGCAGCATAAATAAAACCCAGCACTTAGAAACAAGTAAACAGAAGAAGCTGGGCTTGTAATAAAAATTTAAACAGAAATTGTCAACAAATTATTTACAGATGTATTTTCTACCCCCAATTTGACATGGATTGAAGTATAAAAATGGTTGCCCAGGGACTCCTGGGTGGCTCAGTTGGTTAAGCAGCTGCCTTCGGCTCAGGTCATGATACTAGCGTCCTGGGATCGAGTCCCACATCGGGCTCCTTGCTTGGCAGGGAGCCTGCTTCTCCCTCTGCCTCTGCCTGCCACTCTGTCTGCTTGTGCTCGCTCACTCTCTCTCCCTCTCTCTCTGAAAAATAAATAAATAAAATCTTTAAAAAAAATTGTTGCCCATTAATTTTGATTTTTTCCAAAACTGCAATTGATTTTGATTTCTTTCTGCAACTTTAGTTGTATAAATGCAAATACAGATATGAATAATATGAGTATGGATTTAGTATAAAGATTAAAGATTAGATATAAATAGATATAAAGATAATGATGGAAGTAGAGACAGAGAAACAGAAATATGTGTTCTTGCCCTTTTGCTAGAGGATCTTTGATCAATCAATGATTGATGGTACTCCAGCTCAGCATTTCAAGGATGCAGATAGTTCAAGAAAGAACAAATTTCTGGGACTGATTTTTAAATTCTACCTTTTTAAAAAAGATTTTATTTATTTATTTATTTAACACAGAGAGAGAGAGATGGTGAGAGAGAAAGAGAGAGCACAAGCAGGGGGAGCGGCAGGCAGGCAGGCAGGCAGAGGGAGAGAGAGAAGCAGGCTCCCTCCAGAGCGAGCTTGATGTGGGGCTGGATCCCTGGACCCCAGGATCATGACCCAAGCCAAAGGCAGCTGCTTTACCAACTGAGCCACCCAAGTGCCCCTCTACCTTTTTATTTTACTGTAAATAATAGGTTTTAGCAAAGTATAAATAGGAAAATGTTATCATTACTTTAATTTTTTTTTATTAGCACCAGAGCTTTCCAAGGAGCTTATGCCAAATAGTCCATAATATTTTGCACATTTAGCTAGCCATAAAAAAATGTAACCCCTAAAACCAAGTCAACCCATCATTACTCAATTATTAAATAGTGAAAACAAATGAGTTTATATAAAACATTATCCTTTCAGATTTTAAGTACATCTTATATTGATATCAAGGATATCTTAAAATGCTAAACATCTTAAACATTTAAAAATGGTCAAAACATTTGGGTATATATTACCACATAGATTTTTTATAATAATTTTTTAAATATCAATTTTATGGAGTTAAAATATAGATAAATAGATGTTTGCCTATATTTTGGATTTCTCCCTTTGGATTGTAATAAAGTTCCCTTACAACTACATTTTATAATTTTTCCTAAATATGCAAATTTTTAACAGTACCCAGAAAATGTGCAGATCTACTCATACTAAATGGGTTACAACATATTTTACTGGATATGTAAGGGAGAAAACACTAAATTTTCTAAGTAAACTCTAGAAAGGATAAAATGAAAAGGGTATATGGGTGGAAAGAGAAAGAAAAAGCAGCCAGTAAGAGGAAGGGAGTTAGAAATATAATGTGGAGCAGGGTAGACAGTTAAATTATTTGCAGCCTGAACTATAATCTTCTCACTGACTTGCTAGCTTCGGTGTGAATCATGAATTACTTGTTCTCAACTGTTCTGCAACCCTCCACAGAGGAAGATAATATTATCAATTTTACTGAACTCAGGTATGGTCATGTGACCTGGTTTATTTCAGACAATGCAATATGAGCAAAATGATGCATCATTTCTGGCTAGACATTATACAAATAAGTATGTGCTTCATTTAGGTCTATTCTCTTCTGTCATTTGGAATATTCTTTAGGAACTATAGGTAGGAGCAATTCTGACAGCTCATGTCCAGGAAAAAAAATATAAGACCTGTAATAGAAGAACAGCTGACCAGAGATGGGCATTCAGCATGA
Source organism: Mellivora capensis (assembly GCA_004024625.1). NCBI lineage: Eukaryota > Metazoa > Chordata > Mammalia > Carnivora > Mustelidae > Mellivora > Mellivora capensis. The sequence continues at coordinate 26,173 of PISX010011736.1, forward strand.
ATTATAAATGATTTTGTTATCAACCACTGAAATTGTAGGGTCACTTGTTCCTGAACATAACCTATGATATAGAACAAAGACCTTATATATATGTTGTTTATTAGTATGTATGCTTGCTTGTTTCATTAGTTGAGATCAACTAAAGAGGCTGAGTACCAATTTTCTGGCAAAAATGATAGGCAAGATATGTATAGCATAAGCAGGAAGAGGAAATGATCTATCAACCAAATTTGTAGAAGAGCTGAGAATCCAAAGTAATCCTTAGAGCATAAGTCCCTCCATGACTGACAGAATTAGAAAGGAATGGGAAGTTTCACAACTCACGGAATAACAACTGGAATCATTCTTAGTAGTGAAGGCTCCGATATTATGGCTATGTATGTTATTAATCTATTACTTTAAAAATTATTTCAGCTCTATTCAGATGAAAATATTTCTGGCAAATCTCCAAAAAAGCCTTAACAATTGCAATTTTATATTAGTCATTTTCTTCTGGTGTCTGATATGATTGTCTGATTATCTAAACATCCATTAGTAAACCAACTGTCCTTGTTCGTAAAATTAGAGGTTTCTAATACTGACAGCATTTGTTTATTCCTTCTGGCAGAATATTTGTAACTGACTGAGCATCAATAAATATGTTAAGTTTAAGGTGTTCTTTCAGAATTACAGGTAAGCTTACAAAAATCTTTTAGTATCAATGATGTTATAATCCTTAGAGAAGATGCAAAATCTAAAAAACAAAAATAAAAACCTTTGTTCTCTTTAGGAAGAAATTGTATAATTTGTTTTCACTTTTTTTACCTTACAAAAAAGATTTTGTAAACATATAAGAATTACATAAATCCAGAGAATTTTAAATATTAGTAGAGAAGTTTCCAGTTATCATTAGTTACATTTATTTGTTCATTGGTCTTGTGTATAAAATTAAATTACATCTTAAACATCAAATTAAAGTATACACATTCCCTATAGTGCTCTATGAAGCATCAAGAAGTATATTAAAGAAAATTTTAAAAAATATCTATAGCCAATCACAACGTTTGACTAAAATTAGATATAGTTGGTGATGGGATGAGTTTTTCTACATATATTGTTTACAGAAAATTATAACTACTAAGCATACTCTGTACTATACCATGTTCTGGCAGCAGTTACATCAAAAATATGTAGCCCTAGAAGAGCTCTCATAGATCAAGGAAGAAAGAGGACGAAGAGTAGTCTGAGAGAACTTCATGAGTTTTTCTGCCCATTGTGGAGGAGTCCATTATACAATGACCAATTTGTCTCAGGATTGAATGAAATTTAGAAATACTAGGAAAAGAACGCTTCATGGTGAAGTGGATATAAATCTTCCAGAAAACAGAAATGTTGTAAAACAAGATTCAGAATTACATGTAACCATATTCAGGTTGAGGTGAAGGCAATATAAGCAGAGACTTTAGGAGACAAGTGAAAAGCTAGGCTTGAAATAAAGGAAATCTTTGAAGGAATGGAATGTTCCATTTGATCACCATAAAATCATTTTTGGTGGGGATCCAGAGAGAGTCAATGTATATCTGTGGGGTAATGTGCCTGTTAAGGAGTAAATTTTCAACTGGCTTTGTAAAGTACATTTCTATTTAACTCTGAGCATCCTCCTCTTCCTTAGCTTTCCAAACTTGTTTAAAAACCTCACCATCATTTCAATTGCTTCTCCAATTCTAAAAATTCTCCTTTCCAAATAGAATGCTACTGACAGTAGCATATAGTTTCCAAGTTTTGTTACAAAATGTGGCTCTGCCCAAATTTGACAATGGCTGAAAATAGGACTTATATTTGGTAGTTCTATGTGCTGTCTAGAATAGTTTTGATTATAGAAAGGATCAACACCCATTCACCTGCAGGACATGTAAATTAAAGTTTAGCAAATATATTAACATATAATTAATAATATTAAAATGCCTTTAGCAATATTGCTTCCTAAAATAATCCATATGCTATTTTAAAATTTAAATAATTGCTATAAGAAGCTGGGTGATTTCTTTTATATTGCTTATTCAATCTGTTAAATGATAAATATTAAATTTCAATGAAATTTGACACTGAAGATTTAAATATAAATGTTAGCTAAAATTTCTTTTAAATCTCTTGTGCCATACAAGGTATATACTATAATTTTCAAATTAAAATTATTTCTATAGTAACATTTCACATGTTTTCTGTATAATGATAACATGTTTTAGAACTACCAAGCCAATAAAATTATGTTATAAATTCCTGGTAAAATAGTCCATTTGTCCAAATATATACCTTTTATGTTTGACCACTTCTCTTTTGGAAAGTACAGTGTTTGAGGTGATGGGGAATTTATTAATGTTACTCAGGTTTTGTTATTGTTGGGCTATGCCAAGATTTTACTCTCCAATAAGCACCAAGCTCACAAATTTTCATACCTTCTCACATATCTGATCTCAACTTGGATTTCCTATGAATTTTCTTGTAGTCTAATCACTGATTAAAAAAAAAACACCTTATCAGCCAGAATATTTGCAAGTTTCCTAAAGTACAAATTTAAGTGCAACTTAAAAAGTTTCACAAAGATAATATTTCTTAAACTCATGAAGCATTTTGGAAATAAATTGGGGGAAAAATTCTTTTTCCCTGGCATTCTCCCCCCCATATATATATATATATATCCTTGTATATTTAATTTTGTTGTGTTTCTTTGTTTAACTTCTTCTTTTTTCCTATCCTTCTCATTTTGTTTCCATTCATAATCTTAAAATTCTCTCTAAAGACTAGGAAAAAAAATCTGCCAAATCCTATAACTGTGTCATCTTATTGATTTCTTTATTTAGCACTCCCTAACTAGTAACAGCTGAAAAGGAATGAAAGCAGCTATAGTGAACACATGTTTTATTTCTGCTAAAAATCATATTATCCAAGGTGAGTTTAACCTTATTATAATTGTTTTTAATTGTTGCAATGGATATTTTGGAATAAGAGTAAAAAAATTGTGTTTCCAATTGTTAAGCACAATATTGGTGCAATTAGTTTCTGGCAAAGTCTTCAGTTCTTCAATAATTGCTTTCTCTACTTTGTCCCAAATTCAAAACAGTTAATGGCAGGGCCATGTCTTTTGTGTATACATGGATAAAGTGAGTGCCAAAAGGCAGGTGACTTTCATAATGGACAAGCTTACACATCATTGAGTCCTGTTAAGAACACCAATTTTGTCTCCTTATACTATAGAAATACTTTAACAAGGACAAAGTTATCTACTAGAGCCTGAGTGGAGGGATTGGATGGGGCACGGCTCTGGGTAATAATGACCAGAAATCTGTGGGACAACATCTCTTGCTCAAAACCATTTATATTGGTCTCTGCCCATGCATTTCTATGTTTTCTTTATTTTGACAATATCCATAATTGATCATTCTTCTTTATCTCAGAGACAAGATGCTTGTTAAGGTTCTAATCATCTCTTATATGAAATTATATACAATTGCATTAACTAATCCATCTTCTTGTCCTAAATAATTCCTCTTCAATAGTTGTAAAGAATTCTCTCTTATTTATAGGTGAAGCGGATACAATATTTACTCACAAGTTAAATGACAATGAGTATTTGTAAAACCATAATGGGTCATTTCTGCTAATTAGAGAATGTAATATTGCAAAATATAACATAGTGTATATGTCATATGTTACAAATATATAAATATAAATTCACAGATCAATTAAAATGTCATATTTATGTAACATTATATCCCTATATCCCTGAAGAGTTATATAAGTGTATATGTGTATGTGTGTGTATATGTATATATATACACAATAATATGAAGAAAAGTAAATTGTGTAACCTTTTATTATAATTTTGGCATTTTGTCTTCACACATTTTAGCAATTCTGCTTTTTATCATAGGCAATGGTTATATTTTTCCTAAACAGGAATATGTTATTTTACTTAAAACTAAATCCAACTTGACATTTCTATGCACAACCCATTCATGTGTTTATGAGATGTGCTGATCTCATTATGTCTGGGGCAGCTGTCACCAAACAGTATCGCCAGCAGAAGTATATGGATCCCTGACTGCTAAGCACGGGACTCTGCCAGTCTAAATGTACTGTACCTGATGTCCAGAAGCCACCATCTGGGCAGCAGGGGCATGCCTCCAGATTCTTACTATTGCAAACATTAACAGCCTCTTGAACTATAAGCTGACTCGGCAGCAGGAAAATTAGCCCCTGGGAATAGAGGCAGGTGGCAACCATTTCCACCAAGCCATGTTGATGGAAGAAGTGCCTACATTCAAGGAATTTTTGAACCTGAGCCAAGAACTGCCTGTTCCTTTTGCCAGCTAACCATTCACTCTTCAGTCTCCTCACCTGCTTCATTCTCTTGAGAGCTATACAAGCAGTACTCGCCAGCTGCCCTGCTGGAGATGGCTCTGCTGTGACACCAGAGAAAAGCTAGGCTAAGAAAGCAGTGAGGGCTAACAACCAAGTAAATCAGTGTAAAGGTAAACAAAGGCCTTTTCCCTATTTTGTTTTTGCTTTGTTTAGGTTAACCTTGTATTCTGATTAAAAGAAAGATATGTAGCGATGGGCATGAATAACAGTCCATTAGAACAGAACCTGTTTTTCAGGAGTTTTTGCACACAAAAAATTTAGCAGAGGCTAACTAGAATAACAATTTCCACACACTGTAGATATTCATTAAATAAAGTCAGTAAATACAGAGACAGACACTCATCAATTTTCTTTCAAGACTATCCTTGTCTCTGCTAGCTTCTGTTTCCCTCCACTTGGTTCTATCTGCCTTTTTCTTTGTTTTTTCCTGATTACATAAAGATCAGAAGCTACCCTTTTCTTACCCAGCAACAATCTCTCTTCTATTTCCTTGCTACATAAAGTATTGTTCATGGACCAACCAACCCTAACCTACTGAACGAAAGTCTGCATTTTTATCAAGACACCTATGTTTCCCCAAAATAAGTTAATATTCAATAATTATTCAGTATCAGTAATTCTCAAGGCTGGGATCTCATTCTAATCACCTGAGGAATGTAAAAACTACTAATGCCTGAGACACCCTTCCAGATTTTGATTTAATAGGTTTGGGAAAGTGCCTCAGAATTAGTGTTTTCAAAAGCCCCTGAGGTAATCCCACCTCATATTTGAGAAACAAAGCTATTCTTGGATTCCTAAAATGTATCTTGAAAGCTTAAATCTAAGCATACATTAGGGAATCCAGTTCATACAGAATTGTAAAAATAATGTCTGCACCTAGAATAGTATTACAGGAAAGAAGAATTTATTTATGGTAAAGGAAAAATGCCTTCCATAGATTGCAGAATAACTGTACAAGGGTTTTTTTTTTTTAACTGTGAATGATTACATATCAAAATCAACTATGCTGTAAGACTTTGATTTTTGAGAAGACACATCATTTGGGTTGATAAGAATTCTATACAACTCATTAAGAACTATAAAAATAAACAGATTTTTTTAAAAGATTTTATTTATTTATTTCACAGAGAGAGATCACAAGTAGGCAGAGAGGCAGGCAGAGAGAGAGAGAGAGAGAGAGAAGCAGGCTCCCCGCTGAGCAGAGAGCCCGATGTGGGACTCGATCCCAGGATCCTGAGATCATGACCTGAGCTGAAGGCAGTGGCTTAACCCACTGAGCCACCCAGGTGCCCCAATAAACAGATTTTTAAGTTAAACTTCTGTAGTGGTGATAATTTCTTAATCTTTAGTAAAACATTGTAAGGAGAAGTACATCATCATTATGTTTTCTTACTTGTCAATTATTCTATGACACAATGACATTGTGTTTATTAAAAAATGAGATCACTCAGTCTGCTAGGAAAAGGAAAAAAACCTATTAGAAATAGAATAGTTTTCTAAGAATTTGTTGTATTTAATTCTAAACAAATAACAATGATGTAATCAAATTCTAAAAGAGGAATGGACACAGATTAATAGATTATGAAACAAAATATAAAACAGTGCCGCCTTTCAATTATTTTATTTTACCTTGTGAAAACCTGGGTACTTTTATAGCAAATACAAAAGAATTACTAAAATACATTATTTTAAACTCACATAAAAGAGAAAGTATTTATCTAAGGTGGTCCTAAAGAGATCAAAACTGTCCTTTTGAGAATCATTCATGTAGAAGGATAAAGACAATGTGAAAATCGATATTAGCATATATGCTGTTAGGGCATATTTCCTTCATATATAAAGAAATTTAAAAAGACATCATTAGTCTCTATCATAAAGTTCACAGGTTTACAGTTACTACAGACAGAAAATTAAAATAAAATTACAAAATAAAACTTCATACACTGCTATGGGTTTAACTAATGATGGATTATCCCAAGCAAATGATGGAATATTACTCAGCCATTAGAAAAGATGAATACCCTACTTTTGCATCAACATGGATGGAACTGGAGGAGATTATGCTAAGTGAAATAAGTCAAACAGAGAAAGTCAATTATCATATGGTTTCACTTAACTTGTGGAACATAAGGAATAGCATGGAGGACATTAGGAGAAAGGAAAAATGAAGGGGGAGTAATGGGGGTGGGAGACAAGCCATGAGAGACTATGAATTTTGGGAAATAAATGGAAAGTTTTAGAAAGGAGGGGGCTGGGAGGTTGGGTGAGCCTGGTGATGGGTATTAAGGAGGGCAAGGATTACATGGAGCACTGGGAGTTATACACAAACAATGAATCATGGGACACTACATCAAAAATTAATGATGTACTGTATGGTGACCAATAAAACACAATTAAAAAAAAAGAAAATGATGAAATAGATCTATTGACCTTATGCCTAGTGTTTAAATCTACACTATAACATCCTTCATATTTTCTTTGAACTCAAAATACTGTCAAATGACATGATAAAAATAGTATCCAAAATTTCATGTAAAGATAATCACAAAGTACATTTCTGTAACCCCCAATGTAAATATGATTATATTTACAAATACCATGATTTTTATATAGTGCTCAAAAGCATGTTTAAGCTGTAACTACTTCTTGTCAAGAAACAGATGTGTTGCCATGTAATTTGTGAATTTTTTAATATTTTCTTCATTACATATTCAGTCTTTAATAGCACAGTGTTTTCTTGAAAATCTCAGCTTTTGGCAGTTACTAGTATAGTAATGACTGAAAAATGAGAGAAAAATATTAATGAAGGTAATACTTAGAAGAGCCAGCTTCAGCAAATCTAGTAATGAAGCTTTGTTAAGGCACTGAATTTACCCTAAGATTAACTCACTTGAAAATATGGTGTTACTTTTGAGAAGATATCCTTTCCAGGAGATGTAGCTGCTTAGAAACACAATTCCACTCCATTATAAGAAAAATAAGAAATTAATCATCAAACAAAATTATAGCTGTAAAGCATTTGTACATACACTCAAAAATTTTTTTTGCAAAACTGCTGTGTGCCAAGTACTGTTCAGAGTACTTAATAAAAATGCAACAAGCTACAAATTCTAAGAAGTGAATATTCCCTGAGAGAACTAAAAAAATTACAAAATAATAAAAAACATTACGAAATAAGTTAATTTCAGAGGGTGATAAATGCCATGAAGAAAATAAGATATGTGATAATGCTAACATGATACCCATGGACCTCTATTGGTTTGATTTGTGGTGTATCGATTTCATTATTTGATAAAGATTTTGGGTTATTCCAGTGTTAGGCTATTACAAATAAAGATGCCAAAATTTGTGTGCATGTCTTTATATGGACATGTTTAAAAGATTATATTTATTTATTTGAGAACGAGAGAGAGAGTGAGCACAAGCAGGGGGAGGGGAAGAGGTAGAAGCAGACTTTCCACTGAGCAGGCTGTCCATCATGGGGCTCAATCCTAGGACCCTGGGATCATGACCTGAGCAGAGGTCAAACACTTAACCAACTGATCTACCCAGGCACTCCTGGACATAGGATTTCATTTCTTTTGGCTAAAACCTAACTTTGGACTTAAGGATTATACTCTCAAAAGATGTATAAACAAAGCCTGAAGACAGAACTTGAAACAAAGCTTGAATGATTTGGTATAAGTACATATAAACACAGTGTTCATAATATATTCAGATCATATTCCATGTTCTTTTTAAAGGAAAGATAAAGTACTTTCAGAAAAGGAACATAGGTGTGGTCATTCAGACATGTGAGGGAACCAAGCCAACATCAGTACCCTACAGAGTCATCTCATTTACCATTTACTAATGGTAAATTACCTCTATAATTAAAACATATATAGCAAAAGTATATACATTTTAGCTTTATTTTGCTTTTTATTTAAGTGATAGGTAAATTATTTATAAAAGATTTCAACACTTACTTAAATATTTAAACCCTCAACTGTGAATTTCCCTGCCAAGAAATTTAGATTAACTATATATTATTACTCTAGTTCTTAACATGGTTAGCATTTTCATGGATCAGATGTTATTCTCTAAAGGAAAACAGACTTTCTAAGCATTGAACAGAGGAGCACTATTGGAGAAAGAAGGTCATTTTAATAGGAATAGATACAGAATGCAATAGAAATTCAAATATTGAAAATTTTAATACTATATTTAGGGGAAAAGGTCTTTGCTATTTATATGCTATGTAGAAGATTTAAAAACTATTTTGGAAGAAGTAGTAGTAAAGAGCATGAAAACAGATTCCTGATGGAAGATTTGCTGTCAAGAATAGATTGGGGAGCCTGCTTTATCGCAAAAGAAAAAAGACTTTGGGCATGCAAGGAAGATTTTTTCTTCTTCTTCTTCTTTTTTTTTTTTCCTAACTGAACCAGTATTCAAGTGTTCTAAGAAGTTATCTCATTAGGTAGTCCAATATTTTCTTTTCTTTTTTTTTTTTTTATTTTACAGACAGAGATCACAAGTAGGCAGAGAGGCAGGCAGAGAGAGAGGAGGGGAAGCTGGCTCCCTGCTGAGCAGAGAGCCCAATGTGGGGCTTGATCTCAGGACCCTGGGATCATGACCTGAGCTGAAGGCAGAGGCTTCAACCCACTGAACCACTCAGGCACCCCCAATATTTTCTTTTATATTCAACATGATATATTGAGTTTCATGCATTCTAAGGAGTGCATAGTTCTTGATTAAAAAAAAAAAGGCTTTCATCTTGATTTGTTTCAATTCCTACCTTTCTCTCCATGGGAAGACTTCTTGAGCCAATTGGGCATGTAAAGATTATTGAGAAATACAACATAGGTGATTCTGCAATAGGCCTTGAGAATCAAATTAATGCTACAGTTTGATATGCATGTGAAATCATATCCACTTTGTATATTTAAAGTCTGAATCATTTTCCTACCTCATTGACATTTGCCCAAGATCATTCTGCAAAAACCATCAGGGAGTCTTAAAAGAAACAAAACAAAACAACAAAAAACTGTGCCTGAATTCTTTAACAGACTTTTATTCCAAACTGCTTATAACAAAGTATTATTTTAGATCATCCTTTTTAAATTAAGAAACAATGGTAAAAATATTTTAAAATATCTCATACTTTTGATATGTGAAGTTCAAAAGAAATTTCACCACTATTACATGCAGGGGAGATAGACAAACCTCACTTATTCTATTGCAAAACACATATTAAAAGTCTATTTGAAAACTGAATTTTGATACAATACAAATCTTACAAACATAGCTTTCCCACAAATCAAACTGGGTAAAATTTAATAACAAATGGGGCTATAAAGATAACATTAAAAATAGAGATGATTTTTTAGAATCACTTTAGAGTAAAAATTAACAGAAATTAATTAGTAATGGATCACAATGGTTAAAAAGTACTTAATATTTAAAGCAAGGATGATTGAGATATCAATAAAGCTCCTGAAAAAAATTATGAATCTCAGAAGTAGCATCAATTTGCAAAATGAAATTGAGAAATTCATTTTGTTGCAATAAATTATGAATAAGGCACTTGTGTCTTAAGGTGTGATTTTCTATTTTCTGAGTGTATGTTCACATATAGAATTAGAAATCAGATAGTCGGTAAATACTACAAATATGGCATGTCATATTCATTTAAATTATTCAAAGAAAAAAGTATAGCTACATGATACAACTTTTGAAAAATTATGTTCAGTTGCCAAGCCAATAACCCACACAGAAAGAATGTGTGGGCCTCAATATTCTTTTTGTAAATAAACCAAGGTCCAACATTCATATCTCAACATAATTTTATTATTCTTTCCCTGTTATCACCGAATAGAGCTTCTTGTGAAGTGATAAAAATGGTGATTCTCTTTGGCAAATATTCCAAAAGATTAAGGGGAAAAAAAAAGGACTAAAGGATGCTAAGAAGATATTGGTTCTTAGGCAGAAAATAGTATGATATACCTTGAAGATGGAGTACCCTTAATGTACCTAGAGCTATTTCACAATGATGGTTTCAATAAGTATAGCATATGCTATTATTTTCAAATAATAAAAATTATGAAGGGACCTACCAAGTATAAAAATTACTCCTAGATAACAGATGAAACTTTAGTAAAAGTTGAAAAAGCATTAATCATGTAATAATATGCACATGGACAGTTGAATCAATATGACTATAATTTGGGGAAAATACAAATCTTAAATACCTTTATGAAGTTTTAGCTAGAGATGAGGTCACTGAAGTGAACATCACTCTGAGTAAATGTTGATTTGGATATATCAAGGGACATATTTCTTTAAATAAACTCAAAATATAAAGGGAATGGCATTAACTGAGCAATGTGTCACAAAATTATTTCCAACAGATCTAAGCATACCCATAGGCAAAAAGGGTTATCACTGGAATAAATGTTCAAATCAATGAAAATAGCCTTATGGAATGTAATGATGCCTTGAACATATATTGAAAGAAAGGAGGGGAATGTCAGGATTTAACTTGGCAAATGGCATTTTCATCAGCTATAATCTATTAATTAAGTGAAACATGCATGAAATAATATTGGCGTTAGATTTCTATAGAGTAATTTGAAGAGAGTATGATATTTGTAAAAGACAGCTACCACTCAATGTTCTTAAGGAAAACCCCATGACATGCATAATTCACCCCTTACTGGTACTCTTGACCAGTCAGAAAGGAAGGAACACTTTACCACCGGGGTGAAATCATCTGTGTTCTATGGCTACTAAGTTTCATATGACATTCATTCAAATAATTGATTATTTCACATTTTTATCTCTCTACTTTTCAGATACTTAGATATAAAAATTTATAGTTAATAATACTAAAGTATTATTACTTTAAAGTATTGTAGTACTCTACAATACCCACCATTAACTATACTGAGAATCATTCATTCCCTTAAAATTATGTCCTAATTTTTTATTTATAGGCCCATTAACTATGTGTTTTATAGTTTAATGGGAGGAATTATAAATACATGATTTGAGAAATTTGTTTTTGGAAATGTCTATAGAGTCAAATACATCCTGATAAAAAGACCTTTAACCAAGTACATTCAGTGAATTGAGGGTAAAGAGAAAGATAAGAAATCTGGGGAATATTCAAAATAAGGGAGATTAAGGTGGCACATTCGATTTAGCATCTGACTCGTGGTTTCAGCTCGTGATCTGAGGGTCATGAGATCAAGCCATGTGTGGGACTCCGAGGTTAGAGGGGAATCTGCTGAAGATTTTCTTTCCCTTTCCCTCTGCCCTTCCCCCCTTTTTATATGAAAAGTTCAACCTTAAAAATCAGGCTTTAATATCATCTCTGTATTTAAAGGAACCACGCTGAACATTTACTATGATGATTTAAGTGTTTATTCTGAGAACTTGGGAGCAAAATAGAAATCATTAACTAAAGCTACAAAATACATGTGCATCTGAAAGAATAAAGAACAAGTCGTTGGTCTGAAAATGAAAAGCAGCATTACTGTCAGCAATTAGTGTTCATTTTGAAAACAGGTTTTCATTTGAGTTCACATTTTTTTTTAATGGCATATTCTGCCAAGTCCAAAATTCTTGCCTACAGCTTTACAGCTTTATGTGTCACATATTGCCAAGTGCAAGCTAAGATTAAAAAAAAAAAGAAAGAAAGAAAAGGAAGGAGCTTGGGTGGCTCAGTTGGTTAAACATCTGCCTTTGTCTCAGGTCATGATCTAGTGTCCTGGGATCAAGCCCTGTATCAGGGCTTGAGCTCCCTGCTCAACAGGAGCCTGCTTCTCCCTCTCCCTCTGCCTGCTGCACCCTCTGCTTGTGCTCTCTCTGTCAAAAAATAAATAAATAAATAAAATCTTAATAAAAAAGGAGAAAAGGAACTCTCCCCTGCCTCAAGATGCCACGAACATGGTTCTTGACATCACAGAGAGCTGACTCAAAGGATTTCAACTCAATGACCTCTCACTCCATGTCACTTAGGGCTGGTGTTAAGCTACAGCTACTTCATTTCTTTGATAATGAGGTGTGACTATTTGTGCATAAAATGTGTCACTTCTAATAAAGTTTTCAAAATAAAATACTGGTAGCCTTCCAGAATAATGGCATTAAAAAAGTCCTACGTCCTCTTAAAAGCTGAAGTATACCACTTTAATCTGAAAAATCAGACCTCTACTTTTGCATAAGGCCAGCAATTTTAAAATATGTGCTCCCGGAAGTATCCTACTAGTTTTAAGCATAATTTTTCTAGAATTTCTGACACATACAATTATGAAGTAATTATTAGAGAACTATATGAAATCTACTTATTACAATTGAGAGATGCATTCATTTTGGATACAAACAAAATAATGCAACCCAACCTTAAATAAGTAATGTATAAAAGTAAGGAAGTCAGGAAGAGATCAACCAAACTAATATGGACAGGTTTCTGTCAATGCTCATTCTCATAGATTATAGTGTACAGGACCTGATTAAAGAATATTGTCTCTTCAATTATCATATGATCTCCCTGATATGAGGAAGGTGAGAGGCAACGTAAGGGGCTTGGGGGGTAGGAAAAGAATAAATGAAACAAGATGGGATCGGTAGGGACACAAAGCATAAGAGACAATCTCACAAAACAAACTGCGGGTTGCGGGGTGGGGGGTAGTTGAGGGGTTACAGACATTAGGGAAGGTATGTGCTATGGTGAGTGCTGTGAAGTGTGTAAACCTGGCGATTCACAGACTTGTATCCCTGAGGCTAATAATACATTATATGTTAATTAAAAAATTAAAAATTAATAAAAAATAAGGAAGTTAAAAAAATATTGTCTCTTGCTTAACTATATAGACATTTGTGGAAATATCCTCAAATAAGTCAATTTTATTTGTTTAAAATATCTATACTGGAAAATATATATACATTTCTATTATTATGTTGCTACCCATTTGGATAGATAGATGATAGAGAGATGTATTCCCCCAGATTATTATTTTTGCAATGCTAGCAAGCATTACATTTATCTCTTTTCCTTAAGAATTCTAAGGTTTCAATTCTGGCTACCTTAAGTTATAATTCTATTTTCCTTGTAGGCTTCTTGGGAAAATCTTTGTAAGGGGATTTGGGACTCACAGCACTCAGAGCAAAGAGAGTAAAACATTGGAGGCATTAGGGTCAAAAAATAATAATGGGTCCTGAAGAAATTGCTCTAACAGATATATCAATACAGGTACAACTCAGTTACACTACATTTTATTCAAATTTCTTATTTTTGAAATAAAATGGGGAGATTTTAATATTTCTGGGAATAGGGATGCCTGAATGGCTCAGTTAATTAAGTGTCTTCCTTCAGCTCTGGTCATGATCCCGGGGTCCTGGGATCCAGTCTCAAGTCAGTCTCCCTGCTCAGCAGGGAGCCTGCTTCTTCCTCTCCCTCTGCTGCTAACCCTAATTGTGTTTGTTCTCTGTCATATAAATAGAGAAAATATTTTAAAAAGAAAAAAAAAAGATAACTGGGAGTAGTCCAGACAATGAGAGTCTATAGACTAGGGAAAATTAATGACAAGAACCTTGTGGTCTTAATGGAAAAGGGGCTTATAGTTACGCTGATAAGTTTAGATGTGTGGTATGATTGCTAAAGAACCACAGTAAAAATTATTTCAAGGTAAATGACCACTGGGTTTATCTGTCTGTTCGGTTGTGTGTTTTAGGACCAGGCTAATATTTAGGTGTAAGATATAGCCTGCACTAGTTTATGCTGTGACCTCTAAATATTTCCTCCAAATATAAACAACTGATGCTAAAAAATACTGCCTTTGTTAGATTACTTTGGCTAAACTGAAGAAAAAAAAAAAACCAGCTTCATTTCATGCTTGTAGCAAATGTGTCAAAAAAAAAAAAAAAACAACAATGACAACAAAACAACAAACAGAAGCAGAAAGAGCCCGAAGTGAGATGAAATAAAAAACTCAGCAAAAATGGAGCAAAAGCATGTAAGAAAAATGTAATCCCTCCAAGATTCTGAAATCACTGGAATTTTCAGTTTTCCCCATCCCATTAGATAGCAATTCATTATTGCATCCACTGGAGTAGTACATAATACTACTGAGGGAGAGAGGAACGTCAGAGGCCTGAAAATTTGAGAGAAGTCCAGGAAGCGGTTACTTAGGTGGAAGTATTTGGAATGAATCCAAGAAATACTGAAGCCACTGACTCAGCATCTCTGCAAATGTGCTCTTCTGTAACATATGGACTAGCTCTTTTACTTTCCACTACAATCTAACCTCAGCTTGTGCATAGTTTTAAATTGCCACAGCTACATTCATCACCTCAATGACACACGGATTTTGACCAAGCTCCTTGCTGCTACCTAACTTCTTTTTTAAATTTTTTTTATTTTTTTAAGATTTTTATTTATTTATTTGTCAGAGAGAGAGAGAGCGAGCAAGCACAGGCAGACAGAGTGGCAGGCAGAGGCAGAGGGAGAAGCAGACTCCCTGCCGAGCAAGGAGCCCGATGTGGGACTCGATCCCAGGACGCTGGGATCATGACCTGAGCCGAAGGCAGCCGCTTAACCAACTGAGCCACCCAGGCGTCCCTACCTAACTTCTTTTTAATTGAACCAAATCCGTGTTCTCAGAGAAGAGTATTTGATTAAGTCAATATGTTTGGTAATCATATCTGGCTGTATATAGAGTATAGGTCAAAAAGGCAAGATCACCTGTTGAAATACTGTCACCCAGGACAACCTCCTAGGAGCAACTATGGGTGGGGAATGATCATTTATAAAAACATACAATTGAAGAAGCAATAGCTAGTATCTATAGCTACAGTCCATGATAATTTTGAATTTTTTGTTTTGTTTTTTTGTTGTTTTTTGGGGGGGTTGTGGTAAAATTCCAGAAACTCTTCAAAATGTTGGATTTGGAAGTGTTTTTGTTGTTGTTTTTTTCTGGAGAGACTAAGATAAAACTTTGAAGAAACTGCTCATGAATTTGGAGATTCAAAACCAAAAACAGGATAGTACTAATTACCTATTTGGTTTTCAGTCAGGCTTATAATTACTTCTAAGAGTGACTTAAGTAGGAAAAAACAAAAACTAATATTGTACAAGTTTATAATAAAGCACCCATATTACTTCCTACTCTACTATGAATGACTCCTTTCCTGATCAGTATTGAATCATTAATCTTTACGCAAAATTAATCTTTTATGTGGAAAAATAAAAACTGTTACAAAAAACTGTTCATAAGGAAAAATGTTAGCAAAAATTTGCTTTATTAATCAAAGAAGGCCATTCAGGATGTTTACTATTCATTATATTCTTAGATTGTATGAATAAAATTCAATAGCACCCATACTGTCAAATTACATATATCATTGAAATCATGAAATAAACTTTTTATCTAGGTTTTTTTTTTTTAAACTGCAGTGTTTTGGTCTGAATATAACTGAAATTATTACATATGGTTAGGGTGAATAAAGGAGAACTATTGTGATCACATGAGTCTAAGAATAAAATTTAAGACAACTTAAAGTATGTAGAAGAAGTCATTAATTAACTACCTGGCAGTAGCTGTCCTATTCTCAGACTCTACAGAATAACTGATGACCATGCCATCATCTTCTCTACAATCAGCCACCTACCCACTTGACCTTCCTCACCTCTGCTCATATGCCAGGCTGAAACGATAGGAAGAACATCTGGGCACGTTGCCTACCCAAAGTCTCCAGGGCTCTTGTTGCTGCTCTGGGCTTAATCTTTATTTAGCCTTTGTATTAATGATGAAGGATCGTCCCTCTGTCAGCAGTTCTCCACCTACAGTGCACTTTTGTCACTAGTTCCCAATTTTAACACCAAAGGACCAGGAAGCATGACTTTGCCAACCTATGTAATCTTTCTTTTTTTTTTTTTCCTGTTTTCTTCCTCAAATTCCCTTATAGCTTCGTCTATTGAGCTTAAATATGAGATCAAGTCAGAGTTTCCTTGTGCATAAGATGCTCCCTTGGCATCAGTTTGGCACTATTGGAAGCTGCCTTAACTTTTAGCATATCAGTATGTCTCTTATCAAATCATACTTCAAAAGTTGTTTCTACTTTCAGAAATGCTGATGGCTCATTTCAAGAGGCTCAGAGCACAGAAAACTCTTACTGTTTCAGTTGAACCATCAGCTTATTTAATAAAACATGTTTTTCAAAACAAGAATGAGACAAACAAAGCCTCTCTGGTGCATGTACCATAAAGTTTAGGTATTAGATACATTTCTATAAACAGAAACAATGTAAAAGGTAAGAAAAGTGCTAACGGGAAAAATAAGGAGGCATCTTAGTGAATCACTTTTGCAGATACTGGAATGTGTTAGGTATTCTTCAGTGAGATGTGAATGCATACTGGACATTGCAGCTCATGTAGAGGAATAAAATTTCTATTAGTAAGCATGTAATGAAACTAAAGATGGTTTAAAAATTCTAAAAAGTGAAAAAACCTAACAAATTTGTAAATAATCATATATAGTCATTTTTTTCTTATTATGTTAACAGACAGAACATCAGCTGGAAGAAATAAACAGCACTAGGTTGTGTTTATCTTGGGCAGAGTTCATACTTGATCAGCAGTAATAAGAGCCTCTGAGAAAATAATTGCTTCATGCCAGGTAACTCACAAATGTCAGACTGCTTAGCACCCAGACATAACAGCCATAACCTCTATTGATTAATGTCGGTTCACATTATCACCATTAGTTAAACAACAGCTATTTTCAGATTCATGAATATTAATAAAGTGAAATGAAAAATGTTTCTAACCTGAATTTCCATAACAATAATATAAACACATGGGCAGTTATATTGAAGGGTTATGACAAGTTGGAAGAACACATGGGGAGGATGTGGTAGCATCACAGAAGTGTCAACTGGGATAAAAATGATGAGAGATCAATCTACTACACTCATGTCGGGCTGTAAGTTTACCTCCAAATACTTCTCTGATACACCTTATCTTCCCTTCATCTAGACTACACAACTTCTCATTCTTCTAGAAAGAACCACTGACTCTCTACCTGTGGTTCGGTACTTATTTTAGTCCCTCAAAGATCTGCTACTTATCTTAACTTTTTTCCCTTGAAATCTGACTATTGGCTCTTAGACTATTTTTTCTGGAAGTCTACTCTACTAGACTCAGGCGTTCATTTTTTGTTAAATTATTTCTTCCTGATTCAGCTACTAAACCTTTAAGACCACCTAATCCAATCTCTTCATAAGGAAATGGGCACACCAATCCAGTCTCTTAAAAATGGCTAGTAATTCACATATAACAACAATTGACAGGAAATTAGAAAAGGAATAGAGAATTCTGAGAACTGGTAGAGCTATGCCCTATTTGATCACTTACTGATAATGGATTTGCTGTGACAGTGAACTGATTTGTGTCCAGGGGACTCTTACCTTGTGTCCTAATCTGTATCACAGGTTTTCATAATAAGCTGGGTAGGAACTTGCTTTGGTCTTTCTAAAGTGTCATACACATGAAGAAAATATTGAATTAATATTGATGTGCCAGAAACTGAACTCCAGATGCGTAATCCTATCCCCATCTTAGAAAATTTGCCATTGTATAACCCTTAGAATATAGATGTCACCTAAAAAAAAAAAAAAAAAAAAAAAAAAAGAGTAGCATTTGCATTTAGCTTCCAAATGTACTGGAATTTAATTTTAGCCAGTGAGGTTCACTGAACGAATTTACCAATTGAAAAGAAGTTTTAACACTGATATATTTATGTTTTCAAACTGAGATTTATATTCCCTCTTAATCAATAATAATTAGCAGATATAACTTTGTAATCATTATATTTCCCTTGCTTTTGAAATTGCATTGGATCTTTAGTGTTATTTTTCACAAGAAAATTAATTTTGAAAATTAAGGCAGCTTTTCATTTATTGTTTTTTATTTACAAATATTATTTTTCTGGATATGGACCAGAGAGTTTCTGGCTATATTCCAGAGAGACTTCAAACCTATTGGATTGATGTTTATGACTTCCAAGATCTGGTTCAAGGTAAATTTCCAGGAGCATACTTATTATAACCCTACACTTATTCCTCTTGGGCTAACCACTTTCTTGTTCATTTTTTGCCCATCCTCTTTCTTTAATGGTGAATACACTTCCTTCACTTTCAAAAACATGGAATTCTTATCTTCAAGGCACAAAGGTAACAATGAATGGGGTACCCAGGTGATCAGCTGGTTAAGCAACCAACTCTTGAGCTCCTCTCAGGTCATGATCTCAGGGTTTTGAGACTGAGCCCCACATCAGGCTCCATGTTGAGTGTGGAGTCTGCTTGAGATTCTCTCTTTCCCTCTTCCTCTGAGCCTCCCTCTAACTGCCTAAAATTAATTAAAAAATCTTTAAAAAAAGGTAACGATGCTAGAGTTAAGAAATACATGCATTTACACACACAAGTGCAGCTGTATCTATCTCTATGCAAATCTCTCTCTCCACAAGTTTAAATTGTATTTTAAATTAAAATCCAAATCTTCCTTATTTATTTTAGCCTTCTTGGGTACTTACTAACCCCATTCTCTGAGGATGAAAAATGTTGCTCTCATTACGCCCAGTATGTTTACTTATTTGCTCAACCTTTGAAAGAACATAAAATAATTTTGGATTTTCCATCACATACCTCTATATAAACACAAATTTCAAACTAGAGTTCAGTATTTGTATACAGTATTTTGTATTCTTTAGCTTAGAGTATAGAATCAAAATACCATTTCTATCGTTACTTTTTTCCAAACTGTTAGTGATTTTATTCCTCATCCCCTGCATTGTGATTAGGTGATTCATCTGTTACCATTTATACTGCATGTGGGTCCTGTTATGGGCTGAATTGTGTGTTCTCCAAATTCTGTCCCCCTTCATACATTGAAGCCCTAACCCTGGTTACCTCAGACTGTTTGGAGATAGGATTTTTAATAAAATCATTAAATTAGAAGGAGGATGTTAGAATGAGCCTTAAATCTAATCATTGTAAAGTCCTTATAAGCAGCAACAATGTGGACAAACAGAGAGACAGCCGGGCAGCATGCATACAGAGAAAAAACCATGTGAGGACATGGTGAAAATGTACCTGTTTGCAAGCCAAGGAGAGAAGTCTCTGGAGAAACCAAACCTTCCTACACCCTGATCTTAGACTTTCAGCATTCAGAACTGTGAGAAAATAAATTTCTGTGTTTAAGCCACCAGTGGCATTTAGTTATGATATCCCTACCAGACTAATATTGGTTTTCCCAAACAAATACTGGCACACTAAAGCAAATTAAGCTTGTTTAATTTTAACTGTGTATTTATTTTAAATATGTGACATAGTAATATAAAATTGATTTATAAAATCAACTCTCTTTTGAACCTGGAGTGACAGATTCATCATTAGTCTCTCTGTAAATATGGAGAGCAATTAGAAAATGCTGATAGGCTGAGTTGTCCCTTAGATGGTCTTTCAAAGAGTGCCAAGGATGCATTCCTGGAAACCTATAAACTTCCAAAACTGAATCAGGAAGAAATTGACAACCTGAATAGACCAGTATCTAGTAATGATATTGAAGCAGTGATCAAAAAACAAGAGCCCAGGACCTGACGAATTCCCTGGAGAATTCTACCAAACATTCAAAGAAGAAATAATACCTATTTTCCTGAAGCTGTTTCAAAAAAATAGAAACAGAAGGAAAATTTCCA
The DNA here is from genome assembly GCA_004024625.1 of Mellivora capensis. Classification (NCBI taxonomy): domain Eukaryota; kingdom Metazoa; phylum Chordata; class Mammalia; order Carnivora; family Mustelidae; genus Mellivora; species Mellivora capensis. The sequence goes on from PISX010011736.1 coordinate 46,308, forward strand.
GACTCTTTTTATGAATCCAGCATTACTCTGATCCCCAAACCAGGCAAAGACCCCACCAAAAAGGAGAATTTCAGACAAATATCCCTGATGAATGTGGATGCCAAGATTGTCAACAAGATCCTAGCTAATAGGATCCAACAGTACATTAAAAAAACTATCCACCATAACAAGATGGGATTTATCCCTGGGTTGCAAGGGTGGTTCAACATTCACAAATCAATCAATGTGATAGAACAAATCAATAAGAGAAGAGAGAAGAACCACATGGTCCTCTCAATTGATTCAGAAAAAGCATTTGACAAGATACAGCATCTGTTCCTGATTAAAACTCTTCAAAGTATAGGGACAGAGGGAACATTCCTCAATTTCATAAAATCTATCTATTTAAAACCCACAGCAAATATTATCCTCAATGGGAAAAAGCTTACAGCCTTCCCTTTGAGATCAGGAACACAAGGATGCCCACTCTCACCATTCTTGTTGCACTACTGGGTATCTACCCCAAAGATACAGATGTAGTGAAAAGAAGGGCTACCTGTACCCCAGTGTTCATAGCAGCAGTGGCCACAGACTCCAAACTATAGAAAGAGCCAAGATGCCCTTCAACAGATGAATGGATAAAGAAGAAATGGTCCATATATACAATGGAGTATTATGCCTCCATCAGAAAGGATGAATACCCAACTTTTGTATCAACATGGATGGAACTGGAAGAAATTATGCTGAGTAAAATAAGTCAAGCAGAGAGAGTCAAGCATCATATGGTTTCACTTACTTGTGGAGCATAAGGAATAACTCGGAGGACATTGGGAGATGGAGAAGAGAAGTGAGATGAGGGAAATCGGAGGCAGGGAGACAAACCATGAAGAGACTATGGACTCTGAGAAACAAACTGAGGGTTTTGGAGGGGAGTGGGGTGGGGGTTGGGTGAGCCTGGTGGTGGGTATTATGGAGGGCACATATTGCATGGAGCACTGTGTGTGTTACATAAACATGAATTTTGGAACACTGAAAAGAAATAAAATAAAATGAAATGAAAAAATAAAAAAGCAGTGCCATGAATTCTTCCCTACAATAGACTTGAGTTCTCCTTGATTGCCAACCCAGAGTGTACAGCTTCTTTAGAATTTCACCAGGACAGACAGGACCCCTTCTGTTTCTCCCTGAAGTTTTTATGAGTACAACCTATAAAAGTTGGATTTTGTTTAAATTATCTAGCATTGTTCAGATTGATAATAGTTGTCAACTGTTGTCAATAAAAAAATTTACACAGATAATGGAGATAAGCAAATAATTCTAGGGACTTCATCAGAAAATGTTTTAATAATCTGATTTACAGAGCACAATCACAAAGACCTTTAATTTTGGAAACATTTATATTTTCCCACTGTCCAATTTACCAATAATAGAAGTGATCATTCTTCTTAGTTAATCTCTAGGCAAAAACAGCTCAGGGAAAAGGATCAAAGCCCTGTGCAGGGTGGGTTCTCCAAGTTCAGAAGTCCAATCTAAAGGATATGATCTCCAAGTTCAGTGGGATGAGTACTGATATCCACGTGTGATATTAATTAACAAGCAATTATAACCAAGGATCTTGCCAAATATCTTCTATGTTTATTATCAATTTGAAGTGCCTATTTTTTTTCAATTTAGTATGAATCCATCATCAAGTCTTTAAAGAATGTACCAAGAAGAAGTATTTTGAGGATTTGGGCAGTGATTTTAAGTTGGAACCTGACTTCATCATAACTCACTTAACATCCAGCTATTTTAAAATCAACTTACAGGTGATGAGTTTAAAAGATGATGCTTCATGTTTCTGACACACAGCAAGTACCCAACTATTACATTACTTTTTTAATGACAATATTTACCACATATGATTTTTATACAAATTAAGAATAATGCATATAAAGTGCTTAAAACAATGCTGCTGCAGAGTAAACATGAAATAAATAGTATTAAAAATATATTTTATAGATTACATAAATACTCTAGTTGCTTAAGTACATTGTGTATGCTCCATAAGAAAAGAGAGATTTTAAGAACTGCAAATTTCCCCTATGGAGTTGAAATTTTAGAAGTGCAATGATTAATCAGTTTTAAAGACAATCTGTATTGCTTTTCAGAAACCTAGTAAACAGAAAATGGGCATGCTTTTATGTGAAAGAATCATAGTTCTTTATACAAATTTGCCATCTAAACTACTGAAAACTAAGGGAACTCAATGTTTATTTTGTGGTATAAAAAATAATATCCCGGGGTGCCTGGGTGGCTCAGTGGGTTCAAGCCTCTGCTTTTGGCTCAGGTCATGATCCCAGGGTCCTGGGATCGAGCCCCACATTGGGCTCTCTGCACCGCGGGGAGCCTGCTTCCTCCTCTCTCTCCCTGCCTGCCTTTCTTGTCTACTTGTAATCTCTGTCTGTCAAATAAATAAAAATCTTTAAAAAAAATAATATCCCAATTTTCTTACCTATTCAATAATCTTCAAACATTAGTGAGAGTAATTTCATCTTTACAGACTATAGCCCTTACTGTACTCTCTGTGTATGCAGTAACATCTCTTTTTAATTTCTTGAGCAGAATTAAATTTCAGACATAGATATACATATTCACTTGGGGTCAAAAATAAGAATGAAAAATTTTAAAAGTGACTTTGTGAACCTTCAAAAACATACTATACATCCCAATATTATTTAGGCTTGATTGCTATCTGAAGAAGATAAGCAGCTAAGGGACACCTATCTTCAAATACAAATTACAATAAATATAGCACTCTATTGCACTGTGGTGGAGAAATGCTCTTTCCAACAATGTGAACCAAAAGCTGTGTACTTCCAAAATTCACATTTAGCAGCATTATCATGGTTGGTGTCAACACAGCAGCAAAATCATCTGACAGGGTCATTAAAAAAATGGCTGGAAGTGGATGATATGATAGCAATTTGCTAAATTTCAAATAGTGACATGATTATTGGTCTGGAAAAAAGTGCTAATAAGGTGCCTGCTATCTGACTCTGTGCCTTATTTTCAGTGATCTGTGGTGGGATGCATCATAAGCCTCATAGAATGATGAACATTGTGGTACATTTATGAATAAGATAACTAAAAAGTCAAAACCAGACCCATTAAGCAAAGTGACTTTAGAGGCTAAAGTGCTAAATCAAATGAAAAGATCTTATTTGGATTCAAAAAACAGCATTAAATGGGAGTGAAGCTGTCATAGGAAAGAATGAGACTAAGCACAAGAATATAATAGGCACTAATCCTTGCTTTTATAAAAATCAAGGACATCTTGCATCTGTGTAGATTTTGCTATGATGCTAACATAAAATACAAATTGAACCTGACTTAAAAAAATAAGTATAAGAAAGTAAAAAAGAATAAGAACATTTCAATAATAGTTTAATTGACAATCACATTTATTATTCCACTTGGATAAATACCATAACTTAGTGGAAATGCTAAAAGAAAGTTTTTAAATGAATTTAAAGCAAAAATGCCAACATCAAACTTTATACCTGATATTTTATATATCTGTTGAACTTTGTATGAAGTAGTAATTTAACTTTCAGCTTTAACTTAATTTTAAGTGATGTTAACTGAAAAGATACTTTTAACAATTAAATAGAATTTAAATGTTTATTTTAGAAAGGAACTTGCTTTTCTATAAATGAAAAGAGGAAAAAAACAGATTTGAATACCAAAAGTTTTTTTCTAAAGTATGTAAAGATATAATAAAATACAGTATTATTGGATTGAAATTAGTATGTATAGGTATACAAGTTTTCCAATGGCAACCTATTGTTTTTAAAGGAGAGTTGTTATGAGCAATTGAAATTCAACTCAATATCTTATTTTTAATCAGGACTTTTACTGTATTCTACTTTTCTATCTTTGTTTATTACTTTGTAAAGTGTACATTTTTATCATTTTTACAAATGAGGAATGGAGACCCTAATAAATGCATTAGAGTTAATGCATTTTTTATAATGCATGTTTTATAGAGTTACATATACATAATTTTTTATATAGCAATGTTGGGATGGTTAATTTTATGTGTCAGCTTGACTGGCCAATGGTTACCCAGATTAAATATTATTCCTTGGTGTGTCAGTATAGGTGTTTTATGGTGAGACAGGCAAACTGGTGCATTCAGTTATCCTCCCCAATCTGAATGGGCATCATCTAATCCATTAAGTGCTTAAATAAAACAAAAAGCAGACAAAGGAAGAACTCACCCCTTTATTCATCTTGCTTGGTTATTGAGCTGGGACTTGGATCTTCTGCTGCCCCTATGCTCTTCCTTCTGAGACATTCCCATCTAGACTTTTAATCTACACCATTGTGTTCCCTAGGTTTCCAGTTTGCAGAAGGCAAACTGTGGGACTTCTCAGCTTCCATAACTGCATAAACCAATTCCTTATAATAAATCTCTTCACATGTAATTAATAAAATCACTAATAAAAATATTTAAATCTCTCTAGTTATCTTTTGTCCTGGTATATCCCTCTTTATATAAGTATTCAGTTATGATATGTAAAGTTTCTGCTTTTCTTATAAGCCAAATACAGCAGGATCTGATGAATATATAACCTTTTTAAAAGATTTACTTATTTATTTATTTGTGAGAGAGAAAGTGAGCTAGCAAGCAAGAATTTGTGTGACTTGGGGGAGGGACAGATGGAGAGAATCTTCAAGCACACTCCCTGCTGAGTGCAGGGCCCAATTCTGGGGCAGGGAGGGGGGGAGAGGAGTCTCTATCCCACAATTCATGAGATCATGACCTGAACTGAAATCAAGTCTGACACTTAACCACTGAGCTACCCAAGTGCCTCTAATAAATGCATAGCTTTAAATATCACCCCCAAACTCATCCAGCTATTTTAAAATATTGGTGTGAATTCAATTTATGCTGAAGACTGAATTTCTGCTCATTAATATTTAAAATATTTTAGAATTTTTTATTTTAAGAAAAAAGAAATACAGTTTTTATCCAATAGACAAATAATGCACTCTTGACTTGTTTAAATTGAAAGATGAGATTAAGAAGATGGTTTAAAACACCGATTTCAAATTAAAATTAATGTGCAGATAGAAGAAACACTTCCCACTTTCCTAGAAGCAGCTGGAAACCATAGCAATAGAGAGAAACTGATAAGAATAGGGATAAAATCACCACAGGCATATTGACTACACTTAAGCAGAATATGGGAGCAGTCTCCCAATAGGAATTCTCATTATATTTCTTATTTGAAAGAAGTAATGACTAAGGAGTAGATTTTAGTTGCAATGCACAGAAATAAAAAAATGTTCTTTCTCAGTCTTAAGACTCAGTAAAGATATTCTCAGAAAAGGCAGTTAACAAAATACCAAGGTAAAGACTAAATTAATATTTATAAAGTATAAAAACACAGATATATTTTAACGAAAAGAATTACTTTTGTTTTTAAAGGGAAGTGTTAAAATCTCCAAAAGACAGAATAGCTGAAGGCCTTTTATCCCCAAAGTTACTAAAAGCCCAAGGAATCGTTTAAAATTAGTACCTGGGACTAACAATAATATCGATCATGATGAGACTAACAATACTTGCCTCACAGTCTAAAGTAGCGATTCTCAAAATAGAGCATTCATTAGAACATATGGAAGGTTCGTAAAACACAGATGAAGGGGTGAAACCACAGAGTTTCTGATTCAGTAGGTCTGGAATGGGGTATGCGATTCTGCATTTCTAACAAGTGTCTAGGTGAGGCCGATTCAGCTGCTCTAGAGAATACCCTTTAAAATACAGTATTTTAGACTATGATCAGCTCATTTCAGGAAATATTTAATGGGAAGAAGAAACATACCTATTAGGTAGGGTACTCATACTTGTTAGAGTGGAAAAACAATAAACTTTTCTACACCTATGCTGCAACATCCCGACACACACGCACAATTTTGAGACTGAAAGCTTGAGTCCACTCAACCAACAAATGTGAACCAATGACTGCTATTTATTAGGAAGGAAGGAAATTTGAGAGCTAACTTGAGATCTAGCTATTTTCCAATTTTCTGGGCTGGGGGACAGGGACACTCCTTTAAAAAGAAAGGAAGGAGGTGACCCAGTCTTATCACCTTGCAAACATGCTAGTAACAGTAATAGAAAACAGACTAATGAAATTGGAATTAAAAGAAAGTCCACACAAAAGAAATTATCTTAGTAGATCTCTAATTCAGGATAGCTTACGATCTATGGGTTTACAGAGCCGAATCCTTAGAAAATATAGCATAAAATAAGTGATCATTTAGAGTATAATATGAAAATGTTTCATTATCTAAATGTTCCTTTTTCTATGTGAGCAATGAAAGACCTCATTAGAGACTATATCTATTACCCTGAATGACGAATGTATTGCCCAAAGCTCTTTCTTCCCATATTACAGATACAACCCACTAGGTAGCTTCGCTATTAATCTGAAAGATATGAAGAGGCACATGTGTTAGTGAACCTTTGTAGTAAGACCTCAGCAACAAAATAACTAGCTCATCCTGTTGAGTAAAATAAGACATGAGAAAAGAAAATGGAATTTTAAAATGAGAGAATGATTTGAATAGACATTTCTCCAAAGGAAAATGTCCAATTAGCACATGAAAAGACGCTCAACATCATATGATTAGAGAAATGAAAATCAAAACAATGAGATGCCATTTCACACCCACTGATGGCTATGATCACAAAGATAATAACTAGTGTCCCTGAAGATGTGCAGAAATCAGAACCCTTGTATGTTACCAGTGGAAATGTAACAAAACATATATATATATATAGTCACTTTGGAAAAGAGTTTGGAAATTGCTCAATAACATAACATAGTTACCATACTACTGTTACTATAGTTGACCCCAAAATTCTACTTCATAGATATGTTAGGTATCTACCACATTAAAACATATGGCCATGCAAAATTTTGGATGTGAATGTTCACAGCAGCATTATTTCTAATAGCCAAAGGGTTTAAACAACCTAAGTGTTCATCAACTGATGAACAGATTAACAAAATGAGGACATCTATATAAGTTAAATTGTGTTCCCATAAATGTATGTCAAAATCCCAATCCCAGTTACCTGTAAATGTGACCTTATTTTGTGAAAGGGTCTTTGCAGATTTGTCCAAGTGAATATGAGACCATTATGAGGTCTTGATGCAATATAATAGGTGTCCTTACAAGAACAGAAAAACACTGTAAAAACAGAGGTACCTAAGGAGAAGGCCATATGATGACAGAGGCCAAGACTGCAAGCTTTCCCTGCAAGCCAAAGGAAATCAAGGATCTACAGAAAACAGAAGCTAGGGCAAGGGGCAAGGAAAAAGTCTACTCGGGGGTCTCAGAAAGACCATGACCTTGCTGGTACCTTAAATTCAGATATCTAATTTCTAGAACTGTGAGGGAATACATCTCCTTTGTTTTAAATCCAGTCTGTAATACTTAATTATAGCAGTCTTAGAAAACTGATATAATGTATACTATATCATACAATAGAATATCCAGCCAGAGAAAGAAATGCTGTGCTGATACATACAACATGTATGAACCCTGGAACTAGCCAGATGCAAAGGGAGAAATATTGAATGATTCCATGTAAATATCTGGAACAGACAAATCCATAGAGACAGGCAGTTTAGTGGTTGCCAGGAGCTGGAAGAAAGGAGGAAAGGAGAGTAACTTGCTAAAGGACATAAGATTTATTTAGGGGTGATAAAAATATTCAGTAATTAAATATTGGTGATTACTGTATAATTCTGTGAATATACTTAAAACTATAGTAATTTATATTTTAAAATTGACTATTATTATATGTGAATTAAATCAATTAAACACTAATAAGGGGTAAAGCAAAATGTCTCAAGTAGTCAGGATAACTCCCTCCTTTCAGAAACCAAATAGCTTCATATGTTTATAATTTAAAGAATTTACTAAGACCTCTCACTTAGGCAAGACTTCTGTGCAATATTTGGGCTCATCTTGGAGTCCATTGAAATATTTGTTATTAAGCAATCTACTTGGAACATTGCTTCCAGGTTTCTGTATTATTTATAACTTTCATTCCATAGTAATCCAGTTCCTTCTAATGCGTATCCTTAACTGAGATTTGACTTTCTTCAAAGAAGAGTACTTCTGCAGTTGCTTAATGTGGAACACAAGCATGTTCATACTCACATGCTGAAGTGCTTGGGTTAGAAAGCAGCTATTTTCCTAGTTACTGTAACCACATCCAAAGTATCACTCTTACTATCTCATGTATATAAAACCCTGTATTCTCAGACAAAGTTCTTTCCTTCAGTTAATTCTCCCTGATACCACCTTGTTATGGTTGGTTACAAATTGTCTTTGTACTTTCCACTGCTCTTTGAATGGTCGACTTCATATTGTCTCTGGCACAAACACCCTTATTAAACTAATTCAGTCTTTCCGGTCTGTACCTTAAGATTAATAGGAAGGAATGCGATTCTTTCTGGATTTACCTATGAAATTCACTTCAAGAATTAGTTTTTTCCTGGTTAGGATTTTTACCATATTTACTTTATATCTTTGTTCATATCACAAATATGATGAGAGTTCCCAAAATATGGCTCCAGTTTTAAGAGCTCTAGCAACAATTCTAAAAAAAAAAAAAAAAAAAAAGGAGGGGAGGGGGCATGGATTTACAAATATCCCTAAGGGCACCTGAATTTTTTTTAATTAAATGTGAGACTTAGTACTGAGACTGAGATCTAAACAGAGGTTAAAGTGACTACAAACCCTGTGCTCCAATTGAATAAATGTTCCTTAAATAATTTATTCAGCCATATATGAGTATAAGAAGTAGAGACTCCTAAAACGAATTCAAGTTCGGGCTTTTTTATTTTTCAGGATAAGCATAAAATGTCACAGATATATGATCTTAATTTAATGAAAATTAAGTGAAAATATGATTCGTGCCATTGTAGCTGCAAGTTAATGCTGAATTCAAGTGACTCTCGGGCTTCATCAGAGGCCCTTCAGTCTAGAGATCTGTCAATGATAGATCACCTAGTTCAAAATAGTTATTCCTATCATCTGCACCTATATAATTTCATTGGTAAATAGTACATCATGGTCCCTAAAAGATTATATATTGTATTTATACACCATTTTATTTGGCTAGTCCTTTTTCTACATGGTTCTTGTTACAAATTGGAGAGAGAACAATTGATTGAAGTCCTATAATAGAGTAACTTTACATATACATATGGTATATTTGCCCTTGGGTCAGTTTTAAACTTTTGAACCGTTACCAGTTTTCTCTGTTACCAAAAGGAGTACTGTAAGGGCTGTGAGTGAAGCAACAATCCTTAGAAGACAGTATAAGCAACAAAGTTACCCTGAGTGACATAATTAGTAACTTCACCTATTCTTGAATGCCATACCCAAATATTCTTTTCCCTACATACACAGTTTCAAACCATACACAGCCAAAATATTCCAACTCTCAAATTAAGAACTTCAAAGTCTTTCTTTTCTTCCTTACTGGGAAATCTTCAAACCCATTATCATAAATTTTATCTATCTTTTAAATTCCTTGATGGCAGTGGTTCTCGACCCCGGTTAGCATATAACCATAACCTGGGGAGAGATCAAGAAACACTCATGTTTGGACCCCATCACAAACATATTAAATAAGAATTTCTTTGGGTGTAACATAGATATTAATATATTTTAAAAGTCCCTTAAGGATACAGACCTATAATCATTAAACAGTGTCAATCTCAAAGTCCACAATCCCAAATGACAACCACTTTCTAAAAAGTCTATAATGACTTATTTCAGGGTTATATTTTTTCTTAACAGTGGCCAACCAAACTACCACAGAGTGGCATATACAGAGATGTGGAGCAAAAGACAGAATTATACTGGTTCAGTTTGATTTCCAACATGCACAGTGTTTGATCTCATCACCCCCATTCTTAGAAAAATTAAAAGCTATAAAGCTAAAAATCAAGGTTTTTCTTGGACACTTCAGCAAACTGAGGTTTTAAGGGCACATGACTGCTACAAAGCCAGGAAAGACAAATGCAAGTACATCCAGAGAGATAGAACAAGGTGGGTCCAATTATGGAGAGTAGCAATGAGGCCTCTATCTTGCCTGTGCTAGCAAGAGAGGGTAAAAATGGCACTTGCCAGTGGCTCCATCCTCTAAAAAATTCCCTACTAGTCCCTGTCCCTCTAGCAAATGGTTTAAGATAAGCCAATAAATCTCCCTCACATATAGTCCAGTCACCTATCAAATTGCTGCCGCCTTTGTTACAGGTCCCAGAATAAGTGAGCCTGTATTTAAGCCCCTCAAAAAGAGTATCTTAGGGACGCCTGGGTGGCTCAGTTGGTTAAGCGGCTGCCTTCGGCTCAGGTCATGATCCCAGTGTCCTGGGATCAAGTCCCACATCGGGCTCCTTGCTCAGCAGGGAGTCTGCTTCTCCCTCTGCCTGCCACTCTGTCTGCCTGTGCTCGCTCTCTCTGACAAGTAAATAAATAAAATCTTTAAAAAAAAAAAAGTATCTTAGATCCCCACAGCCCTCAGAGTCTTGGCATTGATTTTGCTGATTTATTTTTCAGATTTGATATTATAAGCATGATCCATGAAAGGAAAAAATAAGTTGGACTTTATTAAAATAACTTATTATTACATATTAAAAGGCATTGTTAAGAGAATGAAAAAAATTAATAGACAGCGAGAAAATATTTACAAAACACTTATCTGAAAAAGGACTTTAATCTTAAATGTACAAAGAACTCCTAAAACTCAACAATTAGAAAGTAAACCACACAATTAAAAAATGAGCAATATGTTTAAATGCATCACAAAAATACATATTCAGATGTCAAAATAAGGATGTAAAGATGCTCCAAATAATCTAAGTAAAAGCAAATTTAAAATGCATCAGATACCACTACATTACTATTAATACAATTAACATTTTTTAGCGTACAAGGATACTTTATGATTAATTTTTTTAAGATTTTATTTATTTATTTGAGAGAGAGAGAGAGCGAGCGAGTGAGCACAAGTAGGGGGAGGGGCAAAGGGAGAGACAGAGAAGCAGATTCCCCACTCAGCAATGAGCCAGACATGGGGCTTAAGATTTATTTATTTGAGAGACAGAAAGAGAGAGAGAGAGAGAGAGCGAGTGAGCACGAGTAGAGGGAGGGGCAGAGGGAGAGACAGAGAAGCAGATTCCCCACTTAGCAGTGAGCCAGACATGGGACTTAGATCATGACCTGAGCGAAAGTTAGACGCTTAACCAACTGAGCCACCCAGGTGCCATCTTTATGATTAATTTATTTTAAAATGACAATACCAATTTATAGAATACTGAGCAATGGAATGATTCTCACAGCTGGGTGGGATTATAAGATGGTATAGTCATTATGTAGATACATTTGTTCATTATTTTATCTATGATCCAGCACTTAAAACCAAATTCTAGTTACTTGTCCAACTGATTTGCAAACAGGTCATACAAAAACCTTCACAGGAATGCTTATAGGGGTTTTATTCATAATTGCCAATAACTAGAAGCAACCATTATGTCCTTCATATGTGAACTATGGCACCTCCATTCAATAGAATACCACTCCGCAATTAAAGTATTAAGCCATTCAAACACAGGGATTGATGTTAAATACATATTGCTATGTGAAGATAATGGTCTGAAAACAATGCATAATGCAAATTCAAATCTTAGTTTCTAATATAGTCACCTGGTTAAAAGATTAACAGTAAAAGGTAAAAGAAACCATCCTTCCTTAGAGAACTGCCTCATTCTAGGGCTAGAGCATGGAATATACATGAGCCTAGAAGATCTTGCAGTGTCAGAGAACAAGACAGTTCAAGGGAAAAACAAAACAAAACAAAATGATGGAGGTTTATCAAAGGAACACAAGAGCCAACTGAAAGAGTTTCCAGTGGCCAAGCTGCAACAATTTGAGAAATGCAATAAAGTAGTACTACATTATAAGCCAAAGCATAAAATCAATATCCATGAATCCATACTGATATAAATAAATGCTTGAATACATACATAGGTAAGAGATAATAGATAAACCTTCTATACAGAATAATTCCAAATAATTTCTATAGAAACCTTGCCCTACAGGAAGTGTGGGCTGTGTGCTTCCTTCTAGGAGTACAGAAAGGAAAGAAGGTCTGAATAGGGTAACTTTACAGTCCAAAAATCTGACAAAAGTAAAAAAAAAAAAATCAGACAAAAATTACTTAACACAACCATGGGATCATGGTTAATATCAACAGTAACAAGTCATTTTGACAGAAAGCATGTACCTTTAACATGTTGTAAGGAGATGGATACTTAAATCTCCACAGTCTTCTCTTCCAGAATCATAATATTCATGTAATAAAAAGGCAAATATCAGACAAATTCCAAATGAGAAATAGTCTATAAAATACCTCATTAGTTTACCTCAAAATTATCAGCTCATCAAAAACAGCAAACGCCTGAGAAACTGTCACAGCCTAGAGGAGCCAAAAGAGACGTGAAAACTAAACGTAATGCAGCATCCTGAGAAAAGAATACAATAGTAACTATAAAATCTGAATAAAATATAAACTTTTTAAATAGCATTGTATCGATGTTATTTCATTAGCTGTGACAAATGTGCTACTCTAATGTAACAAATAGGCAAACTCTGAAGGTTATTTGAGAATTTTCTGTATTATCTTTGTAACATATCTGTAAATCTATAACTATTCTATTATTAAAAAATGTACGGGCTCTCTGCTCCGCGGAGAGCCTGCTCCCCCCCCTCTCTCTCTCTGCCTGCCTCTCTGCCTACTTGTAATCTCTGTCTGTCAAATAAATTTAAAAAAAAAGTATTAGATTATGTAATTGGTGTGATCATGTGATCACACCAATGTGATCATGATGTGAGTTGATTGGGTGACCAACTATGACTGATAAAATACTGGCAACTAGGAGGATTCAATCTTTTTTTTTAGGATTCTATTTATTTCAGAGAGAGAGGGCATGGGGCAGGAAGGGTCATAGGGAGAAGCAGACTCCCTGCTGAGCAGGGAGCCCAATGTGGGACTCAATCCCAAGACCTTGAGATCATGTCCTGAGCCGAAGTCAGATGCTTTACCGACTGAGCCACCCAGGCACCCGAGGATTCACTCTTGAATACTAAACTACTACAGATTGCCAGCTTTGATTAAAGACTGGGAAAAGCTCCTCAATATGTGAGCCTCTAGGTTCTTTACCCACAAACATACGGAATTAAAAATAATCAAAACATAGTTTTGTATTTCTTCTGTTTAGGTAACAACAACTCCCAGAAACATACCTATTGAACATCGTTTAAGAGGATATGATCTAGAACTGAGAACAATTTGAGGATAATTGGGATTATATGAGGGGACTGATGGGCATGCTAAATAGCCAGTCACATGAAGAATAGTGAGGCCTGTTTTACAAGTCAATAGAATAATGGAGACAAGAATCATGAAAAATCAATCAGTGGACAAACATATATTTTTAATACAGTGACCTCCAACCAGTGGTTAACTTGGCTTTATGGGGTTAACTTAGCCTGTCAAGCTCTGCATATGTCTCCAGAAAACGGAATCCCTCATTGGGGAAGAATAAATAATGGGTATAAAGGTACCTGGAATTGTTTCCTCTGATACTATACATTCCTGCCCATGAAGCAAATCCCTTCATTGAAAAAAATGAGGACAGGAGCTAAAGAGATTGGTGACCACCAGTGTATCTGCATGCTATACTTGAAATAGTCATCCTGTTTTTCTTTTCTATAATCTGCATTTCTTCTGGTGAAATGTTCAGTAAAATGATTTCTAAAATATTTGAGGAGGAGATAACCATTGATATGTTGATCTCAGTGTGAACTAAACATAGGGTTTTGAATGTTACATTGATTTCCTGGAGATATATGTGCATGACCTTAATATTAATGGGAACATCATGGTTTCTGATAAACTAAAGCCAAAATACCAGAGAAATTCTGTGCCCAACAATATAAAAAAATATATCAGTAATCATCACTCATCTTATAGAACTCCTAAGGAAGTACAGGGAGTGTCTACCAATAAGTGTATTTCCCTCTCACCATACACATTCCCCATTAATTCATCTTTTCAGAAGCTTGTCACAATTCGCCTCCACCTGAGAATGCTAAGGAAGTGTGAGAATGCTTATTATAACAATGTTGATGGACAGCTCTTAATTTATATTTCTTTACAATCTTTTTCAAAGGCTATTTTCAGGATTGGACGGTGGAGCCCCTGCCAGAACTCTATCACATGGCCCCAACTGAAGTTGGCTGAGAAATGTGGAAGTGCATATGAATGAATATTCAGTGAGTGTTCTTTGTTTCCAACACAGACTTTAAGATGCACAGTCATTATACGGTGAAGTGTTTCGTAATTGAGGTATTTCTTTTTTTTCGTAATTGAGTTTTATCAAGGAAACTAAGATTAGCAACATCTTTTTATTCTCTCTTCACTAAAATCCAAAAGATGCAATCAATCCAATATACAATTCTTAGATTTGTAACCACTTTTAAATTAACCTATGATTTTAACTATGCAGTTCAACAAAATCTACTCCCAGGGTTTGAACTGCCATGTACATGTAACACTGCAGAGGTCAACAAATCCCTAACCCTAGCTCATCCATTCCAAAGCTTGAAGTTCACCTACTGTGGTTCACTTACTGGATATTTCCACCTAGAAGTCCAAAATATGATTCAAAATCAGCATGTCCAACAATAATTAAATCTTTCTTTTAGCCTTGCATCTATCCCTTTCCCTTTGTTTTCATCTTATTAAATGATATTAACAGTTTCCTAGTTGTTCAGCCAAGACCTGAACATTTTTGCTCTTTCTTCATTTTATTTTACTTTCTCTGTCCTTCCCCCATTAAATCAGTGAGGAAGGCTGACTGATTCTATCTTATTCTATCTTATTTCCATCTGTGTTTCTTTATTCCATGCCTCAACTCTAGTTCAGGTTAATAGTATCTCTTTCTTTGGTTTAATGATCTCCAATCAATTTCTTATACTACACTGTGACCTTAATAAAAGACTAATCTGATTATATCAGTTTCTATCCTTAAATGAATTTCAAAATACTTAATGTTTATAAATTATGGCAAGGACTATCTCTTGTCTACTTCTCAAGCCTTGGCTCCTATATTTCAGTCATTACTGACCTTCCTCCCTTCTCTCTTTCCTCTTGCATTTGCTATTCATACATATGATTTCTACACTTAAATGATTCTGCTTCCCTCATCCCCTTTCACTCTCAACATTTGTCAGAATAATTTCCGTCGTGCTTCAAGTCTCACCTTAACTATCTTTGTTCTCAGAAAACCTTATTTCATTCATTTACACCAGATAGGTATTTCACCTATACATTTCTGTAATACTTCTATTATATATCTAAAGTATATTTAATTATACTTGTCTACTCAAATGTTTTACCTTGTTCACTATTCTTGACATTGAATATAATTTAATTTTAATCTCAATTTTTATTTAATTTTATTATTTCACTTTAATTAATTTTGATGTTACATTTTCTCTAATGTCATAATATTCTCATTTGTTGAACAGCTGTAGTACATTGAACAACTCCTGAATGTATACTGTTGGATAGCTTCTTTTACCTATATATATATTCAGGATAAGTGACAAGCATTACTGAAAAAAAATTTTACAAGAGTATTCATATTAATTGCTCTAAAAATCCTGTCCTAATTATTACCACTTTAAAACTGCTGTGTCAGGACAAGTAAAAATTAACGTGTCCCATATGATCAATAATTCTGAAAAATGAACTTTACCTTATCAGTGTTTGTGTACAAGTGGGAAAACAAAACACAATATGAATCCTGTCTTTGAAATTGCCTCTCAGAAAATATAACAACGGGAAATTATACCTACTATATTTTCTAGAATATAAAAGGAGTTTTTATAAAATATGGTCCATGTTCTGCCTAGTTATTCAATGTAAATTTTATGAATATTTATAATGTTATACATCCATCCCAATAGTTTCTTTGATAAACTTTAAAAAATATTTCAAGAAAGGGGTATCTAGGTGGCTCAGGCAGTTAAGCATCCAACTATTGATTTCAGCTCAGATCATGATCTCAGGGTTGTGAATCCAGCCCTGTACTGGGGTCTGTGTTCAGCATGGAATCTGCTTGTCCCCTCATTCTGCTCCCTCCCCTCCTTCTCCCTCTCTCTTTCTCTAAAATAAATAAATAAATAAATAAAATCTTTAAAATATATGTATATATTTTTAAAGATTTTTATTTAAAAAAATATATTTTAACATGAAAAACTGTCAGATACATTGTCTGTGATGTGTGATGTTCATGGTGCCATGTAGCTTTCAAATAAGACCCTGCTTTTAATATATCTTGAAGAGACTGAAGGGAAGGAAATGGGAAGAATTGGGAGATAAAATCAGTTCTAGAGGAAGAATGATAGTTAGGCATTTGCCATGTGACTTTATAAAATGTTTGCTGCAGATGGGATTAAAAAAGACATATTAAGGGGCACCTGGGTGGCTCAGTGGGTTAAGCCTCTGCCTTCAGCTCAGGTCATGATCTCAGGATCCTGGAATAAAGCCCCACATTTGGCTCTCTGCTCAGCAGGGAGCCTACACCCTCCCCCCCCATCTGCCTGTGATCTCTCTCTCTGTCAAATAAATAAATAAAATCTTTTAAAAAAGACATATTAATATGTTCATTGCAGACTGATTGGCAGGAGTGCCTGAATTTCCAGGTAAGAGAAGTTTGGATCCTGCCACGAGTCCTCTGTGAAACTGTCCTTTCATTATTTGTCAATAATTCCCTTTGATTGCTAGTTTCTATTTATGTCTTGCCATGGATTTTAGCCTTTTCTGGACTCTCATAGTCCCTCTGTGTGCAGTCGTCTAGTGCCAACCCAATTTGGTGGCATTATATTATCTTTGTTTTCTCCACTGTACACCATAAATAATAGTGCTAAAAGAGATATCATTGGAGATTCAAATATGACTATAGGAGATACTATATGACAGCACTCTACAGAAGATAGTTTTTATTTTTTTTTATTTCTTTTCAGCGTAACAGAATTCATAGTTTTACACCACACCCAGTGCTCCATGCAATGCGTGCCCTCCACAATACCCACCACCAGGCTCCCCCAACCTCCCACCCCCCGCCCATTCAAAACCCTCAAGTTATTTTTCAGAGTCCATAGTCTCTCATGGTTCATCTCCCCACCAATTTCCCTCAACTCCCTTCTCCTCTCCATCTCCCCATGTCCTCCGTGTTATTTGTTATGCTCCGCAAATAAGTGAAACCATATGATAATTGACTCTCTCTGCTTGACTTATTTCACTCAGCATAATCTCTTCCAGTCCCGTCCATGTTGCTAC
>PISX010011737.1:8589-41329 GCA_004024625.1 Mellivora capensis
AGGAGCTAGATAAGGATGCTCACTTTTGCCAATTCAATTCAACAAAATACTGGAAGTCTGAGCCAGAAAATAAGGAAGAAAAAGAGAAAAAATGAGTCCAAATTTGAAAGGAAAAGTAAAATTGTTCCTGTTTACAGATATGATCCTTTGTTCAGAAAATCCTAATATGACACACACACATATACACACACACAAATGGTTGAACTAACAAATACAGCAAAGCTGGAGGATACAAAACCAAAACGCAAAAACCATTTGTATCTCTGTACACTAATAATGAACAATTCAAGAAGGAAATTAACAATTTCATTTACAATAATATCAAAAGGAAAAAAATACAAGTATCTTCCAGTTTTAGGAAGCTTACATTATGCCACTCTGCTTTCACAGAAGACCTGTATTAATAGTTGCTTTTGTTAACTGAGTTTCACTTCTATAAAAAAAGGCAAAGTAAAAATAACATTCAACATTTGCTTTGCAGTTGCCAGATATACAGGCAGCACACACCCTGAGGAGCAAGAGTGGGGCTTTCCAGCTCCCTCCCTGGACACCCCACTCAGCATCTCAGCATCAAGATGCCATAGCTTTGAACTGTGTCAGCAAGTATCTGTGCTTTATCTCCATTTATTTTGTGCATTTGTTGGCAAGATATGTCTAAAGGTATGAGGAAAGCATGAGAGAGGTTATTTTTTGGGCCAAATAAGGATGAATAAACCATTTTAATCGTGCGAAGGAGTATGACATGACAACATACATAAAAGAACAAATTAATGCTGCACATAATATGGAGGACTCTCCCAGACATTATATTGAGCGAAAAGCCAGACACAAAAGCCTGCGTATGACACGATTCCTTTCACGTGAACTTCAAGAAGAAAAGCCAGCAATGGTGACAGAAGTTAAAATACTAGTTATTGGGAGCGCCTGGGTGGCTCAGTGGGTTGGGGCCTCTGCCTTCAGCTCGGGTCATGATCCCAGGGTCCTGGGATCGAGTCCCGCGTCGGGCTCTCTGCTCAGCAGGGAGCCTGCTTCCTCCTCTCTCTGTGCCTGCCTCTCTGCCTACTTGTGATCTCTGTCTGTCAGGTGAATAAATAAAATATTTAAAAAAAAATACTAGTTTTCTGGTGGAAGGGCAGGGGTAGTCACTAGAAAGAGAAACACAAGAACCCTCCAGAGTACTGAGGTAATAGAAATACCTTATGTCTTGAGCTGAGGAGTGATTATACAGATGAATACATGTGGAAGAATTTACCCAACTGTTTACTCCAGATTTGTACACTACAAAGATCTTACTGTAGATAGTTTATATCTTAGTATTTAAAAAAAAACAAAACTGATAAGTAGCAAGTGTAACTAACTGAAACTTATTCACTGCTGGTGGGAATGCAATTATCACAGATACTTTGGAAATCCATTCGACAGCATCTACCAAAGCCAACATACAAATATTCTATGACTTGGCAATTCTACTCCCAAGAATAAACTAAATGGAAATGAATACATGTCTATCCTCATGAAATGCAAATGTTTACAGAATTACTGATAGAAACCACAAAATTAAACTAACGAAAATGTCCATCACCAGTAAAGAGAATTATGATACAGTCATATAATACTATATATATATAGTCATATAATACTATATATATATAGCAATATAAATGAATTTTAAAACTGGGGCACGGGGCGCCTGGGGGGCTCAGCTGGTTAGGCATCAGACTCTTGGTTTCCATTGGGTCATGATCTTGAGGTTGTTGGATCAAGCCCCATGTTGGGGTCCACCTTCAGTGAAGTATCTGCTTGGGATTCTCTCTCTCTCTCTCCCTTTGTTCCTTCTGCAACTCTCACATACACACTCTCTCCCTCTCTCTAAAATAAATAAAATTTTTTAAAAAATAAAAGTTGCTGCAGAGAGCAGTAAGATTAATCACACAATCAAGTAGCAAGTCACAAAATAAACATACTCTTGAATCCTATTAACATAGTGTTCAAAACAAGCGAATACTTTTGGGGGAGAAGAAAAGGAGTAGTGAACAGTATATGGGCAGTTTCTGGGATTCTGGTTAACATTTTGTTTCTTAACCTGGGTGGGTGGTAACATAATGTATATATTTGGGGATAGTTCATTAAGCCATATATTTATGACTTTTATCATACTTCAATAAAAAATTTAATTAAAATAACTTTAAGTTTATTTTGTTATCATTACCTTACTGTAAACCCAAGGTTGGTTTTTTTTTTTTTTCATCTATTTGCAGGTTTCTTTCAATGAGCTTTGTTTTTATTCTCTAAAAAAGACTAGTGCTGCTAAATCTTTGCTTCTAGGATTGACTGTTCATTGTAGCTAAGACCTATTTTAACCTGAATTCATAGCAATGTGTCCACAAATTAGGACATTATTCCTGTGGGTAAACAGGATTCATTTCATGACAATCCACTTTATAACCTTATTGTAAAATTCATTACCTTTTATGATAATTTTATATAAATAAAGATAAATGATTAAGGAATATATTTTAGGCTTCTTTCAAGTCAAGGTCAAGTTATGGTAAATGATTCTTCAAGTTATCCTAAGCTAAACAGCTTAGTAACAGAGATTTTACAATTTGTAATCCTTATTCTTTTTTTTTATTTTTTTGTTTTTATCTTTCTTTTTAAGTTTTTATTTATACTCCAGTTAGTTAATATATAATGTAAGACTAGTTTCAGGAGTAGAATCTAGAGATTCATCACTTATATACAACACCCAGAGCTCATCCAAGTACCTCCTTAATATCCATCACCCATTTAAACCATTCCCCTGCCCACCTCAACTCCAGGAACCCTCAGTTTATTCTCTACAGTTGAGTCTGTCCAATGGTTTGCTCCTCTCTATTTCCCACCCACCATGTTTGTAATTCTAATTCTTAACTGGCTGAAAGTCAAATGATATTACTCCATAACCTTGATGATTTAGATATCCATATTTATATAATATAAACACTGAGTGATAAAATCACAGTAAGGCTCCTATGACAGTTAATTTTATATGCCAACTTGGCTAGGTTATCATGCCCAGTTATTTCACAATCTACATGTTGCTGTGAAGGTATTTTTTTAGAGGTGATTAGCATTTAAATCAGTAGAATAAAGTGGACTACTTTCTCCAGAATGTGGGTGGGCCTCATCCAATGAAAAGACCTTAAAAACAAAGGCTGAGGTTTCCCAAAGAAATAATTCTCAAGACTGCAACAAAAGAGGCACTGCCTGGGGGCACCTGGGTGGCTCAGTGGGTTAAAGCCTCTGCCTTCCTCTCAGGTCATGATCCCAGGGTCCTGGGATCAAGCCCCGCATCCGGCTCTCTGCTCAGCGGGGAGCCTGCTTCCTCCTTTCTCTCTCTCTCTCTCTCTCTGCCTGCCTCTCTGCCTACTTGTGATCTCTCTCTGCCAAATAAATAAATAAAATCTTAAAAAAAAGAGGCACTGCCTGAATCTCCAGTCTGAATTCAGACTCAGGAACAATTAACAGGGTGCCTAGGTGGCTCAGTCAGTTAAGCTTCTGCTTTCAGCTCAGGTCAAGATCCCAGGGTCCTGGGATCGAGTCCCACTTCGGGCTCCCTGCTCAGCAGGGAGTCTGCTTCTCCCTCCCACACTCCCTCTGTGCTCTGTCACTCTCTCCCTCAAATAAATAAATAAAACCTTAGAAGAAAAAAAGAAGACTACAATATCAACTCTTACCTGAACGCCAGCCTACCACCTTGCCCGACATATCTCAAATTTGCCAGCCCTCAGAAATACATGAGCCAATTCCTTAAAATCAATCAATCTCTCTCTCTTTCTGAGTGTGTGTGTGTGTGTCTCCATCCTACTGATCTGTTTCTCTGGAGAATACTAATAGAGCTCCCACTCAAAAAAAACTTGGGAAGCACCTATAGTACACTTCCAATATTGTGTTAATAAATATTAAGATGAAAAAATAAAGATAAAATCTTTGCCCCTAAAAAGCTTGTGGTATTAATAGAAAGACAAGTACATAGACACTACACAAACTAATATATTTAACATTATTCTCACCTTTATTACAAGAAAAACATCTTGTGAAGGATAAGTGATAGAAAAAATAGCTGATCTTGCCAAGGTGGTAATGGCAGCAGGTGGTACATGGGGACGTAATAACCCTTTCATCTGCTCAGAATTAAGGTCAAAATAAAAGTTTTCTGAAATCTAAAAAAAAAAATATTATATTTAAAATATGTATATTTTACAAAAATCAAACATAGTCTTAAAACACTATAGATATTAGAACACTATACTAATACAAAATTTATCATATATTTCAATGACCAATCTTTACATGTCTAAATCAAAGCAAAAAGAAATATACAAACTATCTGGGACATATAGAAGAAACATATTGTAAACAACTATATCCCTAACCTTTTTTATTAGAAATTTAACTTGTAATAAAGTACACAAAGAAATTACTAAGATGAATTACCTCAAATTGAGTCTTTAAAAAATTATATAAATAATATTTCAGCAGATTTGATTTAGCAAATACAAGCTGCTAGAGCAGAATTCCACTGCAGAAATTTCTAATATATTGACAGCAGAGGTCATTGAAAGTACTTAGTTGCTACTACACATTAAGGAGCCTTAGAATATAAGTTAATAAATGCTGGATGAGGGGTGCCTGGGTGGCTCAGTCAGTTAAGCATCTGCCTTAGGCTCAGGTTATGATCTTGGGATCCTAGCAGTGAGCCCCACACTTGGCTCCCTGTTCAGCCTGGAGCCTGCTTCTCCCTCTCCCTCCGCCTCTCCCCTCTGCTCACTCACTCTCCCACTTCTCTCTCAAATAAATAAAATCTTAAAAAAAGAAAAAAAGAAAAGCAGTATGAGATAGCCCCCTGGAAAAACTCCTACAAGTAATAAAGATATGATGGTAAAACTAAAGCAGTATTTAAGACAAAGTATTTCAAGCACACATAAATGATCTTTTAGCTAGAGTGAATTTTAAAATTGCATCAACCAAAATTCCTAATGATTCTAATCCTTTATACACTGTTGCCTAAAATGCTTTTCTTATATTAAAATTTTCTTAAACTAAAAGAAAGCTGCTTCTGCTACCTCTTTTTGAAACTGTCTCCTTTAAATAAAAAGGTATCGGGACGCCTGGGTGGCTCAGTTGGTTGGACGACTGCCTTTGGCTCAGGTCATGATCCCGGACTCCCGGGATCGAGTCCCGCATCGGGCTCCCAGCTCCACAGGGAGTCTGCTTCTCCCTTTGACCTTCTCCTCGCTCATGCTCTCTCACTGCCTCTCTCTCAAATAAATAAATAAAATCTTATAAATAAATAAATAAATAAATAAATAAATAAATAAAAAGGTATCAACTAAACTATTTTATACTAAGAAAATATTTAACAAGTCTCAATAAATTAAATTTCTATTTTCTTCTTAAAAGATATATTTAACAATTCTCAAAAAATTTAAGTTATCTTACAAAACAAATTAAAAACAAGTTTCTGGGGGCGCCTGGGTGGTTCAGTGGGTTAGAGCCTCTGCCTTCAGCTCAGGTCATGATACCAGGGTCCTGGAATCAAGCCCCGCATCGGGCTCTCTGCTTGGCAGGGAGCCTGCTTCCTCCTCTCTCTGCCTGCCTCTCTGCCTGCTTGTGATCTCTGTCTGTCAAATAAATAAATAAAATCGTAAAAAAAAAAAAAAAAAGTTTCTGAAACCTAGAATTGTGACCAAAGACTATATTCAAACAATATACCCTTACCTTTTTCTTTTCCTTGACATCATATAAGGCCAAACTTGCAAAAATGGGCTCAATTTCAATTTCAAACCTTTAAGAAAAAAAAAAAGGAGTTTAACCTTTCTTCATCTGTGCTATAACATCTATGCTACCCCTTCTTTCTGAAACACTTTTCCATGTATATCTATCGGTCTAAATCAACCATTACCTCCTCTAGGGTAATCCCATATATTCAATGTGTAAAAAAAAAAAAAAAGGAAAAGAAAACAAGTTAAAAAAATTCAGAGGAAAACAGGAGCATACAAAATTCTATCACATGGCAAGAACCAAAATAAACAGTTTCAGGGCCTATCCATCTAGATTTCTGTCTATGTATAAATGCACTTGGTGAATGAATTTTTTTTTAAAGATCTTATTTATTTATTTGACAGAGAAAGATCACAAGTAGGCAGAGAGGCAGACAGAGAGAGAGAGAGAGGAGGAGGAAGCAGGCTCCCTGCCGAGCAGAGAGCCCGATGTAGGGCTCGATCCCAAGACCCTGAGATCATGACCTAAGCCAAAGGCAAAGGCTTTAACCCACTGAGCCACGCAGGCGCCCCTTGAGCAGTGATTCTTAACAAAGGACAGTTTTGCCTCCAAACGGATATCTGGCAATGTCTGGAGACATTTTAAATTATCATCACTGCAGGAGCATTACTGGTATTTAATTAGTAGAGGCCAGGGCTGTGGCTAAACATTCAGCATTATATAGGAGAGCCCCTGACAATGAAGAATTAGCCAGACAAAAAAGTCAATAGTGTGAAGGTTATAAAAACCATGTTCTACACAGCTCATTTTTTTTTTTTTTTAATCCTAAAAGTATTATCGAAGTCCTGGGCTGCCTGGGTGGCTCAGTTGGTTAGGCATCTGCCTTTGACTCAGGTCATGATTCCAGAGTCCTGGGATCGAGTCCCACATAGGTTCTCTGCAGGAAGCCTGCTTCTCTTACTCCATCTGCCTACTGCTCTGCCTGCTTATTCTCTCTTCCTCTCCAAAAAAAAAAAAAAGAAAGAAAGAAAAAGAGAAAGAAAGAGAGAGAAAAGAAAAAAGTTATCTCCTTGCTGGAGATAACATATTTGCATTGGGTTAAGAATTTAATGAAGGGTGATTCACAAAGATTTGGACAAGATTTAGGAAGAACAACTACAGAACATACAATTCTCCTGGGATAACAATAGCAGGGAGTCGTTACCAATCCCTGACCTAAAGGAGACCTTGGAAGTGGAAGCCAAAACTTAGAAAGAAAAGATACATAAGGGCCTTCCACAGAAACAGTGGCTTTTTGAGAAGGAGACAACCAATCGATATAACCTAGCAGGGAATGAGTAAAGGAAATAAATACCCCTGATTTCACGCTCTTCTACCCTCTAACTTCCTGCTGATGCCTCTTTTAGCAGGACTGAAAACCCAGAAGCCAAAAGAACAGGGATTTTGGTGATACTGTCTACACAGCTCAACCTCGACAAAGCCTACTCTGCAGCCTCTGTTAACACCTGTTAGTGTCACTCGCTCGAACTTTGACTCCAGTGGGTACGTGGTACCACACTGGGTGGACTTTTAATATGCATCTCTTCATATAGTTATGACTGCAAAGTTATCCTCTTTTGGACCATTTTTCTATTTCTTATTTGACATTTTCCTCATCAATTTATACTTCTTTATGAATTCTGTATATGGACACTTTGTCAAATGAATGTACTGAAAATATCTTCTCCTTCTGCATGACAGAGAAAGAGAAACAGAAACAGACATCCAACTGTCCTATCAATTTATTAAAAAGATAACCTTCCCCACTGTCTATACAGTTGTTTTCCCTTATGTGCAAAAAGTGTTCCAAGACCCCCAAGGACACCTAAAACCGTGTGGATAGTACTGAGACCTAGAGATACTATGTTTTTTTCCAATACATACATAATCTGTTTTAAGGTTTAACTTATACTTTAGGCACAATAAAAGATTAACAACAATAACTAATAACAGAATAACTATTACAACATACTGTAATAAAAGGTATGTGAATGTGGTCTCTCTCAGAATGTCTTATTGTACTACACTCAACCTCCTTTTTCTTACGATGGTATGAGAGGATAAAATGCCTATGTATGACATAAAGTGAGGGGAATGACAAAGTAGGATTAGGCTACTATTGACCTTCTGACCATACCTCAGAAGAATCACCATCTGCTTCTGGACAGCACCTGACCACTGGTAACTGAATCCATGGATAAGAGGGGGACTACTGTCACACTACTTTAATAGTAAATCAAAAATCCATAAACATATGGGTCTTTTTCTGGCTCTAGTCCATTGGCTGGTTTATCTAATTATGTGTCCATGCTATACTATCTTAATTATGTAGCTTCGTACTAAGTCCTGATATCTAGTTTTATTTCATAAAGTGCTTCAAAACTGCCCTGTCTCCTTTTGGCCCTTTGCACGTTCATATAAATTCTAAATTCACATAAAAATAATCAAAAATGGATCAGAGGTAAAAGAAATGGTTATTGCTTATTCAGAAAATATCCTATTTTGTAATTTAGCACCATAAAATTCATGTATAATAAATTTCTCTATGATATTCTTGGACAATATTTAGAGATCCATATTGTTAGTATGATGAACAAAGGTTGGAAATCCTGAGGGGGAAAAACAGTGTGTTTCACATAAGAGAAGCTCCTCCTAATGCATGACAAGAATTTTTTGAATGAGATACATAATTTTATTATTATTTTTTTTTTACAGTTTCAAAGGCTCTTCCATTATACAAAGGGAATTCCACAGTGGTTGTTTTCTTCTTATCTTTTCTCTTTTTCAATGTATATTCCTCATAGGTTCAGTACATAATCCGAATCAGAAAATTCAAAAAAAGCGTATCATATTACCCCCATGCAATCAAACATATGTATGCTTGAGTTTGTCAAGAAATTCTATTTGAGGGATTCCTGGGTGGCTCAGTCAGTTGGGCATCTGCTTTCGGCTCAGGTCATGATCCCAGTGTCCTGGAATGGAGCCCCTGCATTGGGCTCCCTGATCAGTGGGGAGTCTGCTTCTCCCTCTCCCCACTCTTGTGCACTCGTGCTCTCTCTCTTTCCCTCTCAAATAAATAAATAAAATCTTTTTAAAAAGTTAAAAAAGAAAAAAGAAGAAATACTATTTGAACATTAGATGCTCAGTGGCTACTAAGCTGCAAAAGGCTGTTGTTGTTGTTGTTTTCACTGTAAGTGCTCATTTATTTGAAATGTTGAGAATTCTGAAACATCCAAAAACAGACAATCTTTAATCACTCAGATGCCTACCAAAACACACAACTAGTAAAATATTGGCTTATTCCTTTTAGGGTTTTGGTGTTTGTTTGTTTTTTTAAAGTGGGGTGTATTGGGCGCCTGGGTGGCTCAGTTGGT
The DNA here is from genome assembly GCA_004024625.1 of Mellivora capensis. Classification (NCBI taxonomy): domain Eukaryota; kingdom Metazoa; phylum Chordata; class Mammalia; order Carnivora; family Mustelidae; genus Mellivora; species Mellivora capensis. Next base: position 17,766 of record PISX010011737.1, read on the forward strand.
TGAGCAACTGCCTTTGGCTCAGGTCATGATCCCGTACTTCCAGGATCAAGTCCTGCATCAGGCTCCCAGCTCCTTGAGGAGTCTACTTCTCCCTATGACCTTCTCCTCTCTCATGCTCTCTCTCACTCATTCTCTCTCAAATAAATAAATAAAATATTTAAAAAATAAAATAAAATAAAATAAAGTGGGGTGTATTTTTTTTTTTAATTCCCCGAGAGGGTGAACTGTTCCTGGAAGCACTCCAGTACTAGGTCGATGTGTGGAATGGAGGGAGCAAGCGCCTATTCTAACTCCTAGTTCCAAAAATCCATTTAATATATCATCCTTGGCTAGAGAACACATCACATATTAAACTGATAAGAACAGATTTTAGTGGGGTGTATTTTAACACATTTGGTTCCATACAATTTTCATAATACAGTTTTGAACATTTTATCAACATGTATGACTCTATTATGACTTATAGTCAATGTTGTCCAATAATAACGGCACCACAAATCTGGACTACATTGTTGCCCTGGAGATTTTTGCCTTGAAGTTTTTTGAACCACAAAGATGGTACATGAGCTTATGTTTATGAACTCAGAGTCACTGTTTTGGGTTTTTTTTCCTGTTTCAAATCTAAGTTTCTCCCTGCTACAGCCAAAGTCATAATAGATAAATATCTCTACCACCTACAATATTACTCCTATAGAATCTGGTGTTAGGTACTTACACAAGACTCTGTTTCTACCCTGTTTGAATGCAAACTCTTTCTCTTGTAGAGTCCATTAAAACAGGGTTGGACATGGTGAGCCTGGATGGCTCAGTGTGTTAAGCTTCTGCCTTCAGCTCAGGTCATGATCTCAGGATCTTGGGATCGAGCCCCACATTGGGCTCTCTGCTCAGCAGGGAGACTGCTTCCCCCTCTCTCTTTGTCTGCTATTCTGCCTACTTGTGATTTCTCTCTCTCTGTCAAATAAGTAAATAAAATCGTTTTTAAAAAAAAAACAAAAAACAAAAAAACCAGGGTTGGACAACAGCCCCAATGTAAAAATTCGCTACAGAACGCTTACCCCTATGGAAAGATTTCCTACCATTACTAGGCTCCCAAGAAATTCTTAGTTTTATAACAGCTTAGTTTTAATCCTTAGTTTTTTATCCTGAATGTCTAGATTACTTTATTGCTGATTCAGTCTTAATATTAAAAACAATTTTCTCATGCAGGATAAAGGAAGGTTATTCTTAGAAAACAAATGTAAGAAAATTTATTTTCAAAAATATATCAGTTTCTGTAATTGATGACTAAAATAAAACTATTATTTCTGACCCCTTCTGAAATCATAATGGGACTAAGTTCTTCCTTACCTTAAACCTGAATTTTTCTTATGATAGAGAAATCACATGTATATAATTCTTGGTTTAGGACTTTTAGCAAGAGCTGACCAAACTAAAACTAAAGATCACAAAATGATGTGAAAACCCATTCTATATTTTATTCCTTTAAGGGAAAAGTAATAAACCTAAAACTTTATTAGTCAGTAAGATCATAAGTATAAAACCACAATGAGGGCGCCTGGGTGGCTCAGTGGGTTAAAGCCTCTGCCTTCGGCTCAGGTCATGATCCCAGGGTCCTGGAATCGAGCCCCACATCGGGCTCTCTGCTCAGCAGGGAGCCTTCTTCCCATTCTCTCTCTGCCTGCCTCTCTGTCAAATAAATAAATAAAATCTTAAAAAAAAAAAAAAAAAACACACACAATGAGATGCCTCACATCCACTCTCATCAAAAAAATAGATAATAAAAAGTGTTGGCAAGAATATAGATTAGTTAGAAGCCCCATACATGCTAAGGGGGAATGTAAAATTGTACAGCTGCTTTGGAAAACAGCCTGGCAATTCCTCCAAAATTTAAACATGGAATTACCAAATCAACCACAATTCTAATCATAGGTATATACCCAAGAGAAATGAAAACATAAGCTTGTATATAAATGTCTCAGCAATATGATTCATAACGGCTGAAAAGTGGAAACAACCCAAATGGTCATCAACTGATGAATGGATAAACAAAATATTGTATATCCATCCAATGAAATATCACTCAGCCATAAAAAGAAATCAAGTACTGATACATGCTATAACATACATATACCCTGAAAACATTACACTAAATAAAAGAAACCAGACCAAAAAAACACCACATATTATATTATTCCATTATTGAGAAATAATTAAAGTAAACAAATGTATACAGGCAGAAGACAGATCAGTGCCTGCTGAGGGCTGGAAGAACTGGGGGGAAAAGTGAAAAGTAATGGATATGGGATTTCTTTTTGGGATGATGAAAATGTTCTAAAATTGACTGTGTTGACATTGCACAAATCTGTGAATATACTAAAACCCACTAAATTGAACACTGAGTGAACTGGGTGAATCCACTGGTGAACTATACTGGGTATGCTTTGAGTGAACTGCAATGTATGATTGTATTTCAATAAGGCTGTTATTTTTTAAAAAGTGAAAGCAATGCATGCTCATCAACTGATAAATGGATAAACAAAATGTGCTGTACTCATAGTATAATATTAGTAGCTATATAAAAGAATGAAGTATTGATATACACTACCACATAAACCTTGAAAACATGATGCTTTGTAAACGAAGCCAGACACAAAGGACCACACGTTATATAATTCCATTTCATTAATTATACAGAATAGGCAAACTTAAAACTAAAGCAAATTAGTGGTCGTTGGGGGCTGAGAGAACAGGAGTGACCACTAAGAGTACTTTTATGAACAGAACTGTGTCACCTGAAAATTTTTATGTTGCAGCCCTAATCCCCAATGTGACTACATTTGGAGATAGAGCCTTTAAGTAGATAACAAGGTTAAATGAGACCATAAGGCTGAGACTCTAAGCCAAAAAAAAACTAGTGTCTCTATAAAAAGAGAAAGAGACCCCTGAGACACTCTCGTAATTCAGGAACAAAGAAAAGGCTACGTGAGGGTACAACAAGAAGATAGCCATCTGCAAGCCAGGAAGAGAGGCCTCATCTGAAACCAATCCTACCAACACCTTGATCCTCAACTTAAGAGTCTCCAGAACTGTAAGGAAATAAATTTCTGTTGTTTAAGCCACCCAATCTAGGGTATTTTGTTATGGCAGTCTAAGCAGACAAATAAAGGTATGAAGTTTCTCTCTGGGGTGATGGGTATGTTCTAGAATTAGTCACAGTAATAGTTGTACAACTCTGAATATACTAAAAACCACTGACTTTTTAGCTTTCTAGGGACGGTGGCAGAGCAGGAAGACCCTAAGCTCTACCTCTTCCCATAGATACAACTAGATAACACTCATGTAAGTGTAAGTAAACCAGAAAACAACCCAAAAGCTGTCAGAACAGACTCTCCACAGCTACTTGTAGAGAAGAGGCCACACAAAGAAAGTAGGAAGGGCAGAGACAAGGTCAGGAGCTAAATGGACCTGCAGGAGGGAGGAAAACAATAGGTGCAGAAAGGGGGAAAAAAACAAGACCATCAAAACAGGCACCCCAGGCACAAGGAACCCACAGGGTAAGACGAATCCCTATAACATTTGGCTTTGAAAATCAGAGGGGCCAAATTTTACCAGTTCTTACCATCTGTGGGGCTTAACACCTGGAACTTTAAAAATCAGCAGCTAGGCTTTGGGATGGCCAGGAAGGTGAAAGGAAAATGAGTCCCTGCTGTTAACATGACAACACAACAAAGAGTCCCTCAGATTTTTTTTTTATAAAAGACTTAGACTTACCTATTTATTTGAGAGAGAGAGAGAGCATGCATGCATGCATGTGCAGGGGCTGGGGGGTGGGTGGGGTGCGGGGGAGACAGGGGCAGAGGAAAAGAGAGAGAAAAACTTAAGCAGATTCCACCCTGAGAACAGAGCCTCACTCGGGGCTCGATCCCAAGACCCTGGGATCACAACCTGAGCTGAAACCAAGAGTCAGTTGCTTAACTGACTGCTCCACCCAGGCACCCCAGCCCCTCAGATTTTACAACACAGATGTAGCAGCTTGAAAATTTTCTGGTTGTGGGGTGCTTGGGTGGCTCAGTCAGTTAAGCATCTGCCTTTGGCTCAAGTCACAATCCCAGCATTCTAGGATCAAGCCCCGCATCAGGGTCCCTGCTAGCAGGGAGTCTGTGTCTCCCTCTCCCTCTGCCCCTCCCTCCCACTCATGCTCTCTCTCTCTCTCAAATAAACAAAATCTTTAAAATAACCTTAAAAAAAAAAAGGAAAAGAAAAATTTCTGGTGTATACAAGAGGGAGATTTGTTTACGAATCTTGGAGCATGTGCGGGAGGTACAGGGATCACTGGAAGACCTCTCCAGGAACAAAGAAGCTGGTGGGTACCATTTCCCTGTCCCACCCCCCAGCCTAGATAACTGCAGAAACCAGCACAGTGCCAACTCTCCACCTAACTTGCTAACAGGGCAACATGCCTCTTCATTCTCCGGCAGAACTGCCCCCTACAATATGCCCTTGGCTAGAACCCATCCAAAGCAATGCCACAAGCCTAGTAGAGTGCAAAGAGCCCCAACAGGGGCCACAACTCCTCCAAAGTAACCCCTACACTGGGGAAAGGGAAAGATAACCACACACCAATTCCCCTGTGGCCCCTGCAGCGGGACTGGGAGCAGACAGCTGGTCTGACCGCAGGCCTCATCTAGCAACAAAAGCTTCTCGGGAGACAACACAGGGAAAGTGCCCCACAGTTCAGTGCTACTACATCCCTGGCAAATGTCTGGTCTTACTCAACTTAAGCCCAAGGCAGCCCCAGACAGACCCACTAACAACACAGGGACCAAAACCTGCCCACAACAGGCAAAAAGAGCCATTGCAGATAACTGAACTGTGAACTGCATCACACCTCGAGATCCCCTGAATTACTGGATTCTGGTGAAGAGGGGACAGTGCACTGCAGGGTACTATAGAACCCATTCTTCACAACACCACTACTTTCAAGAGCAGGAGATTTGGCTGACTTTCCTAACACAGAGACAGACACAGAGAGTCAGACAAAATAAGGAGAAAGAGGAATATGTCCCAAATGGAAAAAGAAAAAAAAAAAAAGAGAGAGAGAGAACAAAATCACAGCAAGAGAAATGAACAAAACTAAGGTAAGAAATATGCCCAATAGAGAATTTAAAGTAATGGTCATAAAAATACTCATGGGACTCAAGAAAAGAGGGGAGGACCTCACTAAGACACTCAATAAAGAGACAGAAAATATAAAAAAGAACCAAAGATGAAGAACTCAGTAACTGAAATTAAAAATACACTAGATGGGGGGCAGCTGGGTGGCTCAGTGGGTTAAAGCCTCTGCTTTCGGCTCAGGTCATGATCCCAGGGTCCTGGGATCGAGCCCCATATTGGGCTCTCTGCTCCACAGAGAGCCTGCTTCCTCCTCTCTCTCCCTGCCTGCTTCTCTTGCCTACTTGTAATCTCTGTCTGTCAAATAAATAAATAAAAATCTTAAAAAAAAAACAAAACACTAGATGGGATAAAGAGTGGACTAGAGGAAGCAGAAGAAGGGATCAATGACCTGGAGGACAGAGTACTGGAAAGCAATCAAGCTGAATAAAAGAAAGGAAAAAATAAAAAATGAAAAAAGACTTACAGAACTCAGTAAGGCCATCAAGCATAATAACATTTGCATCATAGAGACCCCAGAAGGGTAAGAGAGAGGAAAGAGAGCAGAAAATTTCTTTGAAGAAATAATAGCTGAAACCTACCCAAATCTGGGGAAGGAAACAGAAATCTAAACTAAGGAGGCATGGAGAGACCCCAAGAAAATCAACTCAGGCGGTCCACACCAAGACATACAGTAATTAAAATGGAAAAGGTAGTGAGAGAGAATTTTAAAAGCAGCAAGAGAAAAGAAAACAGTTACATACAAGGAAAACCACATAAGGATACCAGCTGATTTTTTAGCAGAAACTTTGCAGGCTATAATCAAAGTGATATATTCAAAGTGCTAAAAGAAAAAAACCTGCACCCAAGAATACTTTATCCAGCAAGGCCATCATTCAGAATAGAATGAGAATAAAGACGTTCCCAGACAACTAAAAGTTACAAGAACTCATCTCCACTAAACTAGCCCTACAAGAAATGTTAAAGGTGATTCTTTGAATGGAAAGGAAACACCATAAGCAGGAGTAAGAAAAGTGGGAATCAAGTATACCTATAAAAATCAGTCAAGAGACTCACAAAATAAAAGGATGTAAAATAAGACACCATATACCTAAAATGTGGGAGCAAAAGGCAGGGGAGTAAAGAATGGGTTCAAACTTAAGCAACCATCAACTTAATATGGACTCCTTATGCATAAGATGTTACATACAAACTTAACAGTAACCACAAATTAAAAACCAGTAATAGATATGCAAAAAGTAAAGAGAAAGGAATCTAAGTATATCACTAAAGAAAGCCAGAAAATCATGAGAGAAGTGAGCAAGAGGGGAGCCTGAGTGGCTCAGTTGGGTATGCAATCAACTCATAATTTCGGCTCCTGTCATGACCTTCAGGTCATGAGATCGAGCCCCATGTTGGGCTCCACACACAGCCCATGAGATTCTCCCTCTCTCTCTCTCTCTGACCCTGCCCCCACTTGTGCATGCTCTCTCTCTCAAATAAATAAATAAATATTTACCCAAAAAAAGAAGTGAGCAAGAGAAGAAAGGAAGAGAGAGAATATAATGCTAAGTAAAATAACTCAATCAGTAAAAGACAAAAACCAAATTATTTCAATGATATGTGGCATTTGAAAAACAAAACAAATGAACAATAAAAAAGAGATAAACCAAAAAACAGACCTAACTGTAGAAAACAAACTAACAGTTATTAGAGAGGAGGTGGGTTGGCAGATGGGTGAAACAGTAGAAGGGGATTACGAGTACACTTAACCATAATAAGCACAGAGTAATACATACAATTACTGAATCACTATATTGTACACCCAAAAATGGTAATAATGCCATTTGTTAACTATACTAGAATTAAAATTTCAAAGACAAATAAGTAAACCACTGACTTTTAAAAGGGAGAATTTTATATGTAAATTATATCATAATAAAACTGCTAAAAAAAACAAAAGATCGTAAGAACTGATATTAGCTGTCCTCATATTCAAAAGACTCAATGCACTAAAACACTAACAAGTGTCTAGATAAATCTAACAAAATATATAATGCCTTGACTTTCAAAGGAAGAAAACTCTCCAAGTTATCCAGAAGTAGAAGTGGTCTATCCCTACGAATTGCTGCTTTTAGAAAGTTCTATGAAGGGGCGCCTGGGTGGCTAAGTGGGTTAAAGCCTCTGCCTTCGGCTCAGGTCATGATCCCAGGGTCCTGGGATCGAGCCCCGCATTGGGCTCTCTGCTCCACAGGGAGCCTGCTTCCTCCTCTCTCTCTCTGCCTGCCTCTCCACCTACTTGTGATCTCTGTCAAATAAATAAATAAATAATCTTAAAAAAAAAAAAAGAAAGAAAGAAAGTTCTATGGATTGAAACTTCCTTTTTCTTAAGTCAGAACTAACAATTAACCCTAATATTAACATGATATAATGAAAAGAACATAGAGTTTCTTTCCCGTTACTGGGTGCAAAACAATGAGCATGCCTGTTAACCTCTGTTAATATTTTTAAATCCTGGTTTCTTCATTTGTAAAATGAATAAAATATCTACCTTATACAATTACACTGAAGACAGGATGAATTAAAATAAGGAGAAATTAAAATAAGAGAAAGCACTTTGTGAAACAATATAAATTCAAGATAAACCATTTTGATGTTAGATCAGAAGTCACTTAACTTTTTTAGATAAAAAAATAAGTACTTCAGGGGGGTAGGAAAAGAATAAATGAAACAAGATGGGATCAGGAGGGAGACAAACCATAAGAGACTCTTAATCTCACAAAACAAACTGAGAGCTGCCAGGGGGAGGGGGTAGGAAGAGAGTGGTTGGGTTATGGACATTGGGGTAGGTATGTGCTATGGTGAGTGCTGTGAAGTGTGTAAACCTGTTGATTCACAGACCTATACCCCTGGGGCTAATAATACATTATATGTTAATAAAAAAAATTTTTTTTTAATATGTACTTTAAAATCTTAAAAAAAAAAAATACCCACAAAGCCTACTATGTAACAAATGTATAATCAAGAGAAAAGCTACTTTGCTTTTATAGTCCCCAATCCAAGTAGAGCATCTGACAAACGCAGGATATTTAGGAAATGCTTTTCAAGTTTTAAGACTAATTATATATAGCTGTGACAAAGAGTCATCTCCACGTGCGAGCCAAAAATGCTCTTAAGCTCAGCTTCATACATCAGTTTTAATGCTTAGTAGCATTTAAAATTATATATAGAACGATACTTCTCAAATGGACACAAATACAAGCATAAAGTCTATTGTGATTTTGTTATACTAATGCTCAAAATATTATTTGAAAAATAAAAGTTATAGAGTAAACAAAATGAATACTCACTTGAGTGATAAACATTTTACAAGAAGTCTTTGACCAAAGTGCTCTTTGGGCACATCAGGAACACTAAGTCGTTCTATTGGCTCTTCCTACAAATTGACAAGCAACATTAAAATGAACATTCTTACCACATTTCAACTCTTGATAATTTTTTAAGAACCTATTTTATTAATCTAATATTCTGAGTCTTCACAACTGAGTACAGAAAACAAGGACCAATTTACTCTCAAACGAGTCACTAGAGTCTAAATGTGCTCAATTCACAGAAGTTACATTACATTACATTAAATATATTCACTAAAGTAAAAAGTATATTTCATTTACTAAAATTATACCTATGTTTCTATTAAGTTTTATTCGCTACATTATTATAATACTGTATGCAGTACTCCAGAAATACCTATCTTAATAATCATCTGGTTCTTTATATCCAAATATCTATACCTCATCTGGTGACGGGTGCAGAGCAAAGAGTTCCTTGTGGCGGTTCGATTTCCTTTGGTCATCATTCTGACGGTCTATTTCTTCATTGGGAGTTCGATCAAGTAAATTGGGAAGCAAAGCATCAGGAAGCGAATTTTTCAAGTCAAAAATACTGCAGGCCCAGCTACCCCTTGGAGTATCATCTATTGACATCGAACGTCTTTTAAGATCATCCTGTCATGCAAAACATTAAATATAAATATATTAATAAGGAAATTAAAAAATAAACTACTTTAAAATTATTTCTTTTAGTTATTTAAAAATAAAGACATTACTTGTTCATCCTGGTAGCTGTTGCCATCTGGAGCTTCATCAGATTCAAAGACCTGTTTTGGCAAACCTTTTTGCCTTTCTTTCTGTTTATCTAATGTATTAGGATTAAATCCTGTTCCCAGTTTATGATACCTATTCAAAATAAAATAGTTAAGTAAATGTCAGTTTGGGGGAAACTTTTCATTTCATCATTATGTAACAAGCCAACTGTTCTCTGTATTATTTCTTTACATTAATAAGGATACATTCCAGCAGTTTTGATTGTGTTCAACACTGAGCCAGAAGTTTAAGAAGACTTCCATTCAAAGTTCCTTTACTCCAACTAGAGAGCAGATTAGGAGATTCCAGACATTAAGTCATATTCTCCTTCTTTCTACAACATCCATGTATATCTAACTTAAGTTGTACTTTCAATCCAGATGATTTTTTCTTTTTTTCAGTTAGAAGAAAGGAAGGGAAGCCAGGTTAAAGAATAGAATGAGATAGTGTAAATTTTTAAAACGCAGAAAAATATAAAGCATCGAATTTTTTTTTAAGATTTTATTTATTTATTTGACAGAGAGCAAGAGAGCACAAGTAGGCAGAGCAACAGACAAAGGGAGAAGCTGGCTCTCCACTGAGCAGGGAGCCCGATGGAGGACTTGATCCCAGGACCCCAGGACCATGACCTGAGCTGAAGGTAGCTGCTTAACTGACTGAGCCACCCAGGCACCGATGAAGCATTGAATCTTAAAATTTCAAATAGCCAAAAAAAAAGTTCCTATATATCATCAAGGATAAAAGATCTTAAACAAGCTACAGCTACAGACTTTAAAAGGGAAAAAACAGCAAGATCTACACCACTGTATACATATATCAGTTAACATATATTGCTACATAATATATATATTTGACTTAAAATAATTCTTAAATTAATGTAACCTTCTTTCCTAAAAATCCAATACCCAAGAGCATTAAACAGATATTTAGATCAAAGAGCAATTATAGGGCGCCTGGGTGGCTCAGATGGTTAAGCATCTGCCTTCGGCTCAGGTCTATCTTGGGGGTCCTGGGATGGACCCCCATTATCAGGAATTCCTGCTTAGCGGAGAGTCTTCTTCTCCCTCTCCCTCTGACCCTATTGCTCTGCTCATGCACTCTCTCCCTCTCTCTGTATCTGCCTCAAATAAATAAATAAAATCTTAAAAAAAAAAAAAAAAAAGAGCAACTACTATTCCACACCTCATATAGTCCACCTGGGGAAAATTTTTTTTTTAAATTTATTTATTTGTCAGAGAGAGAGGGAGAGAGCGCGAGCGAGCACAGGCAGAGTGGCAGGCAGAGGCAGAGGGAGAAGCAGGCTCCCTGCTGAGCAAGGAGCCCGATGTGGGACTCGATCCCAGGACGCTGGGATCATGACCTGAGCCAAAGGCAGCCGCTTAACCAACTGAGCCACCCAGGCGTCCCAACCTGGGGAAAATTTTAATTGGAGCAAAAACAATTATGATTACAGAGGATGATATGGTTCCTGCCACCACTGAATTTATGAAATAGTAAAGAATCACACTTGATATGAATGATTCATATTGTGTCTTGTTGCTAAAGATAATAAAATAGCAGCTACATGATGTTCATTATCCCAGTATAATCACAAAATAAAAGAAAGCATTCTTCTCTGAAAGAACTAAAATAAAGATTTCAATAAAAGGTTTTATCCTTCATGAAATGTTTTAAGTTCCTTAATTTGTAAAACTGCATGCTAAGCCGCTCCTATAAACTAGAAATGTGTTCAATTCTATCTCCTTTATGTCCTAAAATATTGACAGTATAAAATTCACAAGAGATGAGAAGAATGACATGATTCATGATCAATATTCTTTCTAAATTATCACTCTGACCTCTAGCTGATTGCTGTAAGACTTTCTATGATTACCCATCCAACCCCACACACCACCACCACCATTGCTAGGACCTCGTATCTCAGCATGCTATCCCTCATTTATTCTATTCCAGCCACACTGACCTCTTTCCTTGAACACTTCCAGTATGGAGCCTTTGCATGTGCTATTCTTCCCTCTGCTTAATACTATTCCCCCAGATATCCAGAAGGCTCACTCCCTTACTTCCTTCAGGTCTCTTCTGATTAGTTTACAAAGCAGGAAATTGAGCCACTCTTCTTGGATCTCCCTATCCTCCTCACCCTACTTTTTTTTTCTCCGTAAGAGTCACCTCCACCACACCTACTAGTATTTATCTGTGTTGGTTTATTGTCCATTGCCCTCATCCCCAACTAGAAAGTAAGCTCCACAAGGGCACAGATCTGTTGACTGCTGTATCATCACTGCTTAGCATAGTGCCTGGCACATTCCAGACTCTCAGCAAGTACTTGCTGAATGAATAAATAAATGAAGTACTTTCTGTCCCTTTATCCTTCTGTGCTGAATTATAGACGAATGGTGTAGTTTCGTCTTATGGAATACTATTCCACTCCTCAGTCATGCCCACTCCGCCATTAAGCCCATCTGCTGAATTTTGAATATTTTTTCACTGAAAAAAAATATTAATTTCTAAAGATAACTAGTTGATTTTCATATGTCTACCACATCCGTTCATATCTCCTTGAGGATATTAATTACACTTATGGGTCTTGATCTGTGTTCTATTAACTACTGCCAACTTTAAACTGTTCTGTTACTTGGAGATTGATAATTCTCTTTGAAGCACGCTGGTTTTCACCAAATCGTGGGCAATTCCAGGTTCTGTGCTCATTTTTAAATCCATAACCCCATATCCGCCTAAAAACACTATCTATTCTGCTCAGCCCATATCTGGCGATTGTGGAGAAGAGGCAATCATGCTGTCAGGCAAAATCTGCCAGTATCCACTCTTCTGGGTCTGAGGGGCCCCTTCTTCTTCCAAGGCATACCCACCCTGAGCACTATATTATCAGCTCAAGCCCCCAAAATCATTGCTCTAAAAAAAGGCATAGATATCTCTGCAGGCATTCCTGTGCAAACATGGTACAGGGGTCAAAGTAACCAAATGTCCAACAGTTACCTCAGGACCCCTTCCCCTGCCTGAATTCACTACTTCTGAGCTTACAAACCTACCGAGGTTTTTACATATATCTTCTCCTTAGATTATTCTGTACTATGGTTTTCTCTTATGTTCCAATCGCACCCTATCTTCTGTCCTTCAGGGATACTTTAAAACCTATAGCCCAACAAAAGTGTCCCTTTTGCCATTTACTACTGCAGATAATAAATAAAATAATATCTGATGTAACAGGAAACAGTGAAGCATTAGAACCCGATGTCCCTAGGTTCTAACCCAGACTATCCCACTTTCTGGCTGTGAGACCTCAAAGACATTACTTAACTACATCTCTGAGCCTGAGCTTTGTCATTTGTTGGAACCTTAACTTAGATTGACTGTCACGGGCCCAGTAAATGCTTGATACACAATAAGTACCCAAAAATGTTAACTACCTTACCCTCTCGCCTAAACCAAGGTCAGTAACCCCATAATGAGAATTAAGTAGCAGACTCCATGATTCTGAGATTAATGTTTTGCAACTAATCTCTTTATATTAAGATTTCTAATTAGAAGTTTCCAACATACATGTATAGAGATAAAAACCTGAGTTATCTTACAGAGGAACAGTTTTCTTCAGTAATGTCGAAAATCTACCTACTGAAATACTTATCAAAACGGTAAGTTCATAAAAACAGCTCTTCTTTATAAAAGGTAGCAGACTGTGCTTTTATTAGGTCACACTAAAACTAAAAAGCATGTCAGCAGTATCCTCAAGTGATGCTTAGCACAATATTAAACCCAGTGAAATAAGACAGCAGCCATAAGGGCAAAACAATAAGCAAAGGATACAAGACCGTTTCTAGTATAATTTAGCACAGATAACTTCATTTCTGAAAACCATGTCATAACAGAATTCTCCACTACTTCAGTCATTTATTTTTCCTCTAGAAAAATTAGCAAAGGAAACATACTTTTTTTCTTAACCTGACTTGATATCTCAAATACCATTCATTAGAACAATAAATTTTGCGGTAGAACAAAACACTACTTTTTAAAAATATTTACCTGATTTGATATACTGGTCAATGACCTATAAATATTTAGTTAGCTAATAAAGGGTAGAGACCTTTCAAACAGCTTGATCTGGAAAGCTGGCTATTCAAATTAATTTAACCACTTAAGTTTTAATAAACAAGATTCTTTTTGAGAAATACAAATTATTCATCAATACCTACCCATGATTTCCCAAGAGTTAGGCCATAAATTATTATAATTATATATTATTAGTTATTAGTGACTTATAATAATATAGAAATACTACTGATAAATCTATTATTTTATAAGGAAAGTTAAGTGATGTAAGCCATAGTAACTGCAGAACTCCTAAGGAGAAAATATCTACATACAAAAGGTCCTTCTTTTGTTTCTTCAGCTGTTTTTTTAAATGAATGTTCAGGTCTCATAATTATTATTGATCTATCTTAACCCACTTATAGATCTTACTCAGCATTTCTTAATGTTATAATAAACATATGACTTACTTTCTGATCACAACTGCCCAGTCTTCTGTATAACTTCTTATACAATCTCGAACATGTGGATCCATTTCACTATTTTAAAAAAGAAAACAGATTTGTAATTTAGCAAGGAAAGCATCGATGTTTGTAAATTTGGTTGCTTCAGTTATTATCATATACTAGGAAACAACAAACAACACTATCACAAGAAACAGGATCTAAATAGAATCAAGGGAGGTAGCCTTTCCATAGTTACACTCAAACCAAAAATAGGTAAATGTCACCTTACCTTTCTTCAGGTACAGCTGACACAAGGGTTCTGCAGTCCCTAGGACTATAAACAACTTCAATATCATCTGGAGGGAACTCAATCAAATCCCTTAAAGGTCCAGAATCCACTGCTAAAGGATGAGTAATGAGGTATTCTTCCAAATCCACGGGGTCCACCGCTTCAGTAAGGGGCACCTTTATAAAGAGGGGTGGGTGTGAGAGGTGGGTAGAAAGAGAGAGGCTGATATAAAAATTTTAAAACTTTAACCAAAGGAAACTCACTGTTTTTAAAAATTACATGCTTTTAACCTAATTATTTCTAAAATGTCAGCAGAGATTCAGCCAGATGCACTAAAGAAACCACAGAGTGTTGGCCTTCTTATACTTGTTTATACTTTTGGATCAATACTCCAATCTTCTCACTTAGACTATGTCCATTACCCCCACATAAAATCAGTAATATTAATTAACAGTTTTAAAATACTTCACGGTGACAAAATGCTCATTGAAAGGATTCTTTTTTTCTTTTTTATATCCTTGGAATTGTCACTGCTAAGTGTATAAGCAGCACTTTTACTTTTATTTGATGTTACTGTGGATTTTTCTAGTAAAAACATCTAACCAGTCTGTAGTAGGCTGGGCCCTCCAAAGATCTCCACATCCCAACCCACGGACCTTATATGGCAAATTAAATAAATAAATACAAGTAAAAGGGTATTTGAAGATATGATTAAGGATCCTAAAATGGGGACATTATCCTGGTTATATAAGTCCTAAGTACAATCATATATATCCTCATATGGAGACATAGGGAATTTGGTGCACACAGAGGATAAAGCCACATCATGATACAGCAAAGAGAAATTTGAAGATTCTGGCATTAAAGACACAACTAATACGGCCTCAAGCAGCCACCAGATCTGGACAAGGCAAGGAACTGATTCTGAAGGGAGTCTCTGAAGGGAATGTAACCTCATGAAAACCTTGACTTCTGCCCACTGATATTAAATTCTGAACTCCAGCACTGTGAGAGGATACATTCCTGTTGTGTTAAGCCACACAGTTTGTGGTAATCTGTTCCAACAGCCACAGGAAAATAATACACAGAATCTGTTAAAAGTATCTATTAGCAATAATAGAATATTCACAGAATTCCTTAGCCAAGTTGAAATTATACATTTTAATAAGATACTCTTCTTATCTAACATGAGAAAAAAAATATTAAGCAAAACTGTGAAGAATTATATAACAAATATGCAGGTGTGGACCAATGAAAATAAAATAAGAACATGTAATTTCTCAAGATGTTCAACCAGGTAAAAAAACAGACTCGCAGGTATGTGTTACAAAATAGAAGGTGCTTTAATCTATGATGCTTTGGACCGAACAACCCCCAACAGGTAAAGCAACATTTTAAAGATAGTTAAGTAAAGTAAAAAATGACTAGCAAATCATAAACATTCAAATGAGAGTTGCTATTATCATTATATGCTTTCTTATTCAAACTTCTCCTAAACCCTCTAAGTTAGAGAAAGTTAGTGTATCAGTTCTATGAAGAAAGGCATTTGTGCTCAAAGAACTCAAACAACTCCTGAAAATGAAATAGCCACTAATGACAGTGCAAAATTTAAAAAGGGGTCATCAGGCTCTATAATTCATGGTTTTTCTCGCATAAGCATTCCATCTTACCTATTCTCTCAAGTACATCATATCCTATCATGATGTATAGTTTATACACCACACCATATATTATCCCTGTTCCTTTTTTTTTTTTAAGATTTTATTTATTTATTTGACAGAGAGAGAGAGATCACAAGTAGGAAGAGCAGCAGGCAGAAAGAGAGGGGGAAGCAGGCTTCCCGCCGAGCAGAGAGCCTGATGCGGGGCTCGATCCCAGGACCCTGAGATCATGACCTGAGCCGAAGGCAGAGGCTTAACCCACTGAGCCACCCAGGCACCCCTATCCCTGTTCTTAATATAGGGAAAGAAGCAATTCAATAGGGAAATAGAATATTCTTCAACCACAATTACTAAAAAATCTTGGTATCTATACTGGGGGGGAAAAATCTCAATCCTTATATCACAACATAATTTAAATTGAGATGGACCATGGACATAAATATAAATATACTAAAACCATAAAACTCCTAGATGGAAACATAGGGAAACATCTTCATGATTTGGGAGCAGGCAAAGTTTTCTTAGACATGACACAGAATTATAAGAGAAAAATCTGACATATCGAAAGATAGTTAAAAATGAATAGGCAAGCCACAGTAAGTGGAAATATTCACAAAACATATTTAACAAGGGACTGGTGTCTACAATATATAAAGAAGTCTCATATCTCAATAATAACAAGACAAACCACCCTCCCAAATCAGGGGTAAAGTTGACAAGCCATTCACAAAGGAAGACACAGGAATGGCCAGTCAGCACTCAAAAAAGTGTTCAATGTTTAAAGTCACTAGTACATACACATATTTTTCCCCATTCTCCCCACTAATTACAACTATAAATCCTAGACAGTCTATATAAAATAAACATCAGAAGATTCTAAAAGGTAGAGAAAAAGGCAAATCAGCAGGGACCTCAGGACTCAAGAAATGGTGTAACAGTGGGTTAGCTAAAATTTCTTTTTGCCTTATATACTCCACGTTTGGAGCTAGAAAAGCTCACAAACCAGAAACACCAAGACACATGGCATGGGGTGAGTAGGGGGAGGGGAACCCCAATAAAAGCCTATTCTCCCCAGCCAAAGGACCAAGAGAGGTGCAGCATCGCAAAATAGAAGAGTTTTCTTTCTTTCTTTCTTTCTTTCTTTCTTTCTTTCTTTCTTTCTTTCTTTCTTTCTCTCTCTCTCTCTCTTTCTTTCTTTCTTTCTTCCTTTCTTCCTAAAGATTATTTATTTGACAGAGAGTGAGAGCACACATGCTCAAACAAGCACTAGCAGGCGGAGAGGTAGAGGGAGAGGGAGAAGCAGGCTCCTCACTGAACGAGGAGCCCAACACGGGGCTCGATCCCAGGACCCCAGGTCCATGACCCAAGCTGAAGGCAGATGTGTAACCGACTGAGCCACTCAGGCACCCCAGCAAAACAGAAAAGTTTTAGACAATAACCACTCTACTTCAGCCAAACACTGTATGAAAAACTGTGGACCCACCAATATCTACACAAGCAAGACTAAATGGAAAGCTAGACTTCACTCTCTCAAAGTTGTAACAAGACATCCAACACTCCCCACCAATCATGGATTCAAAGAAGTCAGAGTAGGGAACCAGGATTTTCATACCTACTAGGAGGTATGAGCCTCCCACCTCCACAGTGTCAATGGAGACCACGTAGGGGCATCTACTCATTCAGTAATAACAAGGTACTTCTTCCTCTTACTGTTGGGATAGCATATGAGGCAGTCTATATATAATACAATAAAGGGTAAAGGGACAGAAAGGTACATAAGATTTCTAGACTTCACTCAAACTGTTAAAATGTCAACACTAGTTTTATGATAAGTTATGTAAATATAATACCGAAGCAACCACTAAAAAGGCTATACAAAGATAATGCACTCAATAAACTGTAGATAATGAAAATGGAAATCTAAAAAAATGTTCAGATAACTCAGAGGGAAATTGGAAAAAGAAAACAGAAAAACAAAAGAACAGGGACACCTGGGTCGATCAGTCAGTTAAGCATCTGCCTTCACCTCAGGTCATGATCTCAGGGTCCTGGGATCAAGTCCCACATTGGGCTCCCTACTTAGCAATGAGTCCGCTTCTCCCTCTCCCTCTATGATCTCTCTTGCTCTCTCTCTCAAATAAATTAATTAAAAAAAAAAAAACAGAACAAACAAAAAATAAAATGGTCGACTAGAGCCCTAGCAAAATAATAATAATATTAAATGTAAATGTCTGCATACACCAATTAAAAGAGAATAGCAGAATGGTATGACCCACCTGTATGGTGTACAAAAAATTCACCTCAAATAAGACAATATAAGGAAGTTGAAAATAGAAGAATGGATAAATATATACCATACATACATTAATCAAAAGAATTCTGAAGTGGCTATATTAAAATCAGACCTCGGGTGCCTGGGTGGCTCAGTTGGTTAGGCAACTGCCTTCGGCTCAAGTCATGTTCCCAGAGTCCCAGAATCGAGTCCCGCATCAGGCTCCCAGCTCCACAGGGAGTCTGCTTCTCCTTCTGACCTTCTCCCCTTTCATGCTCTCTCTCACTGTCTCTCTCTCAAATACATAAATAAAATCTTTAAAAAATTAAAAAATAAAATCAGACCTCAGAGCAAAGTAAAGTACTAGGTATAAAGGGACATTATCTGATGATAACAGCTATGATGCAACAAGAAGACACAGGAATCTTTTTCCCCCCCTTAAGATTTATTTATTTATTTATTTGACACAGAGAGAGAGAGAGAGAGAGATCACAAGTAGGCAGAGAGAGAAGGGGAAGCAGGCTCCCCGCCAAGCAGAGAGCCCAATGTGGGGCTCGATCCCAGGACCCTGGGATTACCACCCGAGCTGAAGGCAGAGGCTCAACCTACTGAGCCACCCAGGCGCCCCCAAAGACACAGCAATCTTAAAGGCATATGTACTAAACAGCTATAATTATGTGAAAAATTAATAGAACTCAAAGGAAAAATAAGATATAATCTACAATTAAAACTGGAGACTTCAAAACCTCTCTCTCAACAACTGATAGATAACTGGACAGAAAACCAACGAGGATATGGTAAAACTCAACAGCACCATCAACCAACAGGATTTAACTGACATTTATAGGACAGTCTGCCTAATAGCAACAGAATAAACACACTTTTCGAAAGCCCAAAAAGCATATACCAAGACAGACCATATCCTCAGACATAAAACAAACCTCAACAATTGTAAAAGAACTGAAATCAGAGTCTGTTCTTTGACTGTAATATAATCAAATTAAAAATTAGCAACAGAAAGATAAAAGGAAAATCTCCACTTAGAAAATGAACAATACACTTCCAAATAAGCCATGAATTGTAAAAGTCTGAAAAGTGAAATTTTAAAAATACGTTGGGGACGCCTGGGTGGCTCAGTTGCTTAAGCGGCTGCCTTCGGCTCAGGTCATGATCCCAGCGTCCTGGGATCGAGTCCCACATCGGGCTCCTTGCTCGGCAGGGAGCCTGCTTCTCCCTCTGCCTCTGCCTGCCACTCTATCTGCCTGTGCTCGCTCTCTCTCTCCCTCTCTCTCTGACAAATAAATTTTTTTAAAAAATTAAAAAAAAAATACGTTGAACTAAATGAAAATATAACATAACAAAATTTGTGGGATGAAGGAAATTCAGTTCAAAAACATTGATACTACTTCACACCCATTATGATGGCTATTATAAAAAAATGGAAAACAAGTATAGGAGAGGATATAAAGAAATCAGAAGCCTTTCAAATGTTCCCAAAATAATCATACCAAAAAACAGAATTACCATATGATTTAATTCCAAGTCTAGGTATTCCACCCAATAATTGCAAATGGGACTCAAACAGATACTTGTACACTCATGTTCACAGCAGTGATACACCAACAGCCAAAACATGGAAACAACTCAATGTCCATCAACAGATGAGTAGATCAACAAAATGTGGTATACACATACAATGGTATATTACTGAGTCTTAACATGGACAACCCTCTGAAGAAATGCTGAGTGAAATAAACCAGAGACAAAAAAACAAATATTATATGACTGCACTTTATAGGGTATACAGAACAGGCAAATTTATAGAAAGAACAGAGGTTAGGGGACTGGGAGGAGGGGGCAACTGGGAGTTATTGTTTAATGGGTAAAAAGGGTTTCAGTTTCGGATAATGAAAAATTTCTGGAAATGGACAGTGGTGATGGATAGTGGGGGTGATAATTACATAATATTGTGAATACACTTAATGCCACTGAATTATACACTTAGAAACTATTAAAATAATAAATTTTATGTTATATATATTTTACCACAATATAAGGACAGATAGATAGATAGAGTGAAGTGAACTTTTTTAAAAAAATTTTTTAGGTCATGTTTCTCTGCCCAGGCATTATCTCTAGGGCAGCATCCCTTTCAAGATTCAAAGTGTCACAAACGAATATTCAATGAAAATAATGACAAAAGCTGGGAGTCCTTGCATATATCTAATTCAAAATTAATCTTTCCTCAAAGAATGACCAACCATACATGAGTAATTCTTAGAGAAGGGAAGGAAGCTGTGACACTTTCTTAAAAACACCAAAAAACGATCTTGTTTCCCAAATTCACACAGGTCACTGGCTTTCTAGAGGCGGTGTTAGCTAGACTTGGATCACAGAATCAAGTTTATTTTTGCTACAACTACCTCCCCTCCCTCTGATGCCCAACAGAGACAGCTGCTTGGGTTAGTCTTGGAATGCGGTGATGAGCTGCTTATAACTGTAAATTATTTTGCAAGACTCCAAGGAAAGACCCTGTATTTACTGACCCAAGGGAAGAGATTACAACATGATTTTCTAAAAGACTGTGGCTGGGGGACACCTGGGTGGCTCAGTCAGTTGAGCAGCTGCTTTCAGCTCAGATCATGATCCCAAGGTCCTGGGATCAAGTCCTGCATTGGCTCCTTGCTTGCCAGGGAGCCTAGCTTCTCCCTCTGCTTGCACTCTCTCTCTGACAAGTAAGTAAATAAAATCTTTTGAAAAAAAAAAAAAGAAAGACAAAAGAAAGAAAGAGCATGGCTGGGCTGTAAGCAGGGCTAAAGGGTGATGAGAAGCAATAGTGAAGCACTACAGAACCTCTAACAGGCAATGTTACCACACTTTCTTCAACAATCATTGTGTTGGGATTTGGAGGACATATTTAGTGTTAAGATCTCTTTCAATCCTTTCTGCCGCACCGTCAAAAGTTCTGGTATTTGACAGAGGTTGTTTTGGGCTGGGGATGGGAGCTTAACAGGTGACAGATGAAGAGTTTCTTTCTGAGGTGATGAAATGTTCTAAATTGACTGTGGGGATGGCTGCGTACATCTGTGAATACATTAAATCCACTGATTTGTAAATTAAATGGGTGGATTATTTGGTGTGTGATTCAAACTCCAATAAAGCTGTTAAAAAAAAGTTAAACCAGGGACGCGTGGGTGGCTCAGTTGGTTAAGCGGCTGCCTTTGGCTCAGGTCATGATCCCAGCGTCCTGGGACAGGGTCCCACATCGGGCTCCTTGCTCAGCAGGGAGCCTGCTTCTCCCTCTGCCTCTGCCTGCCACTCTGTCTGCCTGTGCTCTCTCTCTCTCTCTCCCTCTCTCTCTGACAAATAAATAAATTTTAAAAAAAAAAGAATCTACAGTTATTAAAAAAAAAAAAAGTTAAACCAGAATCTAATCAGTTAGAGGAAATATGAATGATAGAGAAATGAGTCGATAAGGAAGAAATTTCAAAAAAGTTGAACCAGAATCCTAGTCAGCTACAGGGAATGAAGGAGATAGAGAAACAAATCTACAAGGAAGCAAACATAAAATCCAAAAAAACAGGCAATTCTATAAGGCAACTAATTCAATTTTCTCAATAAACTCAATGGCATTAAAAAATAGTCAGAAGTTGGGGGTGGAAGAAACTACTTTAGTTGTTTTTATTTTTGTTTTAGCACAAGTGAGCTAAAATCAAATGCTATCTGTGGATTTTATGTGGAACTCCATTTGAATAAAACAACGATAAAAAGATATTTATGAGATAATCAAGGAAATTTAACAGGTACTGGATATTAGATGATACCCAAGGAATTGCTGTTAATTTTGGTTAAGTGTGATAACAGCATTGTTGTTAAGTAAGAAAATATCAATGGTTATACTTGTCTTTCTATTCCTATGTATGTTTAAAGATTCCCAAAATTTAAAAATATTTTATCAAAGAGAATACAAGAAGACAAATTGATATCAGCAAGCTCTGACAATCCTTTGAAGAAATGTGTTGCAAAGAAGAGTAAAGAAATACAGAAGGCTGGGGACAGGTAGAAAAGTAGGGCAAAACAGAAGGATTTTTTTAAATGGGAGAACAGCATATCTGTATACGGATGAGAATGACTGGGTAAATAGGGAGGAAAGGTGATAAAGGAGAAGGGAGAATTACTAAAGGGGTGCATTTCAATAATTGAGCCAAGTAGGGACTGACTCATCCCTTCGCTTGTCCACGAGTGGTTCACCTAGAGTCACAGGTGTACAGGTAGACTACATGGGTACAGATGGCAACTGGTGAATACACATGGTGGTAGGAGTATGTGGACGTTCTTTTCTGACTTGCTTCAATTTTCACAAGTGCAATATGAAGCCAAATTATCTGAGGAGTAAAAATGGGAAAAAGCGATTAGGGGTTAAGAGTAGGAGGCACGAAATAAGCAAACTGTAACAGTGGGGAAATGAATGAACTAGGAAAGCATACTATCTGCCTGGAAATGTTAAAGCCTTCATGAGTGAATGCTCATAAACCGAGGAAGACCAGTCATTAGGATTATGTTTTTCTCCAGCCACACTCAGCTGCCCAAGTGCAGGTATGAACTAAGCAGAGAGCTGGATTTTGAACAGCACTGAGGTTGTGCCAGTGAAGGAAGGAATTCAAGGTTACATGCAAGAGAGTCATTACAATGATTATCAAATAATTAAAGTTTGGTAAGGAGAGAAAAGAAAACATGAAAGTGTGAGGAGCAGGAAAAAGTCAGTAGGACCATGGATTCTAGGTTTTGGGGGTAAAGGACAGTTGGAGTCGGATACCAGAATAAGACGGGCACCTGGCTGACTCAATCAGGGAGCATGCGACTGACTCCTGATCTCAGGGTCATGAGTTCAAGCCCCACATTGGGTGTGGAGCCTACTTAAAAATAAAAACAAGTTTAAGGATACCAGAACAAGAGAGCAAGAAAGGTAAGAAGCAGTAGCCAGAGAGTAAGAAACATAAAACTGAGATTACAGAGGGGTCATGATTACTTATAATGGCCAAATCTAGGGTATGACTACAGAAGTGAGTGGCTGAGGTATAACACAGGACATAGAATATCAGTATAAAAAAGGAGTTCAAGACTCTGAGAGGGTATTAAAAGGATCACCTCCGTGTACATTGAAATCACCTACAAATGCATATATTCTAAAACTTCTCCAATCAATGTGTTACTGTTGTTAAATGTAAACTCCATCTTTAAAATTTTTAATAATGCAAACATTATAAACATGTTATCACAAGGTAATCAAACTATTATGTTCTGGCATACAATGTATTTTATTTTATTTTTTTTTTTTTAAAGATTTTATTTATTTATTTGAGAGAGAGGCAGTGAGAGAGCATGAGCGAGGAGAAGGTCAGAGGGAGAAGCAGACTCCCCGTGGAGCTGGGAGCCCGATGCGGGACTCGATCCCGGGTCTCCGGGATCATGACCTGAGCCGAAGGCAGTCGTCCAACCAACTGAGCCACCCAGGCGTCCCATACAATGTATTTTAAAAACTGGTATCCTTGGGGC
>PISX010011737.1:41429-64086 GCA_004024625.1 Mellivora capensis
TTTAAAAAAAAAAAAAAAAAACTGGTATCCTTTCTTACCTAAATGAAAAAAGTGTTAATACATAACTCTACCCAACTCACTCTTTTTTTTTTTTAAGATTTTATTTATTTATTTGACAGATAGTGATTGATTACAAGTAGGCAGAGAGGCAGGCAGAGAGAGAGAGGGGGAAGCAGGCTCCCTGCTGAGCAGATGCAGGGCTCGATCCCAGGCCCCTGAGATCATGACCTGAGCTGAAGGCAGAGGCTTAACCCACTGAACCACCCAGGCATCCCCCAAGTCACTCTTAATTACTTTTTTAGTTTTTGACAAATGGATGTATATTTCTAATTCATATTCTTACTATAACTAGTAAGTACCAGTTTTTTATCAAAACTGATTATCCTGGAGCACCTGGGTGGCTTGATTTCTGCACAGTTCATGACCTCAGGGTCAAGAGACCAAGCTCCTGCAGGAGCTAGCTTAGGATTTTCTCTCTCCCTCTCCCTCTTCCTCTCCTCCACCCACTCCCCCAACCCCCACTCCCCATCCACTCAAGCTTTCTCAATTTCTTAATTTCTAAAAATTAATTATCCTCACATGCCAGTTTCCTTAATAAGAACACATATGCTTATGATTCTGACATAGTAACTGGTTAAGGCAATGATTCACTACCTATATATTCCCTTCTATAAAAGGGGACAGATGATACTACAAATCTACGTAATTATTTAGTATTTCCTTCAGTACGTATTCCCAGAATAGATTCCTAAATTTTCCTGTAATGAATCACCTTGGATCTGGGGAGTCTTCACTATAAAATTCCAGAGCTGATAAATCCTGACGGTAGAGTTTCAGAGTTGACTAGGAAATCAACACCTGTATTACACCTCCTAACCCTATTACCCAACTCAAATTTCAGGAAAGAGGGGCGCCTGGGTGGCTCAGTGGTTAAAGCCTCTGCCTTCGGTTCAGGTCATGATCCCAGGGTCCCGGGATCGAGCCCCGCATCGGGCTCTCTGCTCCGCGGAGAGCCTGCTTCCTCCTCTCTTTCCCTGCCTGCCTCTCTTGCCTACTTGTAATCTCTGTCTGTCAAATAAATAATAAATAAAATCTTAAAAAAAAAAAAATTCAGGAAAGAGAAGGCTGGCAACAAATAACATTATGAGACTAGTGATGGAACCCAATCCACTGGCTCGTCTTTGCACGATTTTTTCATGGCCTCATCAGTAACATGCCAGTTAACATCCCATATTTCAAATATGTTACTTACTGTGGTATGGTGGGATATATTGCCAACAACGTTGAGGTTTTTGAGCAGTTGAGGAGAACCGCTGTATTGTCCAGAGATCTGCTTCCTGACTTCAGCAGCCACAGTTCTATAACAAAGAAAGTAAATATTTTATTTAAAAAGAAAACAACCACGTTTAAAAAAGAGGTAAGCTAAGTATATTAAATAATTCATTTAAAAACCAACAAAATCTCGGGGCGCCTGGGTGGCTCAGTGGGTTAAAGCCTCCGCTTTCAGCTCAGGTCCTGATCCCAGGGTTCTGGGATTGAGCCCAGCATTGGGCTCTCTGCTCAGTGGGGAGCCTGCTTCCTTTCCTCTCTCTCTGCCTGCCTCTCTGCCTACCTGTGACCTCTGTCTGTCAAATAAATAAATAAAATCTTTTTAAAAATTTTTTAAAAATTAAAAAAATAAAAACCAACAAAATCTCAGAGTATCAACAGGGCCATAAATTCATAAGATACCTTGGTAAATACTGCCTATAATACAGGAGAACATCTTATGCTGATGTCACAAAAGTGACAGCCAACTTACAGAAGGCTTTTTTTGTATCTGGCATATGAGGAAACATACTTTGGCTTTCAACACAGCAGGAAGCTATAATAAGACATATATATGCATATATATATATATACGTATATATACATATGTACATATATACTTAAATGTACATATCTTAAGGATATAAAATTCTAAAATATTTATAAACAAAGAATTAGGAGGAAAAAAACTCCTCCTTCCTTTCTAATATCACTAGCTCCTCATTCATGCCCCAGAAAACTATCTCTTAATTTTACTTAACTAGTAGAAATCATCCTTAATACTCTGGCATTAATGGCTTTCCATAATCTGACCCTAATCACCTTTCCAGCCTTGCATGTCCTTTCCCAAATTCTTGTGAGTGAATATAAATTGCTTCCCACAAAGATATTTCTCTCCTATACTCACAAATTCAATTCTTAACTAGTTTTAGGCTAAACTCAAATACCAAGACATGTATACAAACATCTTAGCTCATCCCAACTAAAAATAATACCACCCTTCATTAAAACTCTTAGAGCATTTATAATCTAATGCATTTTCCTCCTTCCTAGTTATTTTTCCACATTTTATGTACGCTCTATATAAACAGACGCAGTGGTTTCATTCATCAATGTTTTTCCTAAAATATTGAACATGCAACACTCAAAACAGGTGACTGGTTATGAAATATACAGTATTACTGAACTTTTTGATAAATGAAGTAAAACACAAAAGCATTACAATACAACAGATTAAGTTTATTTCAATTAGGATTAGAGTTTAAAAGTTTCATCACTTCAAGCTAACCCTTGGGGGCATACTAGTATTTCAAATTTAGTTACATAGCATTTCTAAAACAAAAATATTTTAGGAATTCAAATGACTTCATACCTCATCAGTATCCATATTCCTTATATTTCACAAAACTATAAAACAAAATATTCAATGAGTCCCAAATCCCGTAACTAATAACTTCCTCACATTGGTATCACTTTTATTAAATAGAAATTATAATTTAAAAAAAAAGAAATTACAACTCAAGAACACAAAATAAACACCACTATCCACAGATTTTGTGCAATTCTTTTTCTATAGTCAATATCTAACCTCTACACTATGATCACTGACTGTCCACTTCCTTATTTTATAAAACTAGCCTTCTGGGGTTTTTTACTCTTTTCCACAAACTAAACCCTACTTTCTCCTATCATTCTACTGCAAATAAATTAAAATAGGTCTAATGACCTGGTTTCCGGGACAGCCTGATACTTTCTGCAGTGTTATCAAGCCAGAGTCTGAATTCAGAGCCCTAAACATCTTGGTCCTCATCCAAATCTCTAGCTGAATTTCTGAACAATCTCATTTTCCAAAAATTATCCAGATTTGTGATACAATCTTTTCCCCCACCTTCTCTTACAGACCCCTTTCATTTTTCATGTTCAACCATTCCACACATATTTATTGAGCCATATTTTTTTTTAAGATTTTATTTATTTCTTTGACAGACAGAGATCACCAGTAGGCAGAGAGGCAGGCAGAGAGAGAGAGAGGAGGAAGCAGGCTCCCCGCCGAGCAGAGCGCCCGATGTGGGGCTCGATCCCAGGACCCTGGGATCATGACCTGAGCTGAAGGCAGAGGCTTTAACCCACTGAGCCACCCAGGCACCCCTGAGCCATATTTTTTGAGCTTATTACTCAATTAGAAATTTTTGATACAAAGGTAAAAAAAGTAAGTCTCAAGATACTGATTTAGCTCAGCTTTTTTTAATGGGTGATTTTTTTTTAAAGCCTTTATTTTTTTTTAAGATTTTATTTATTTATTTGACAGACAGAGATCATAAGTAGGCAGAGAGGCAGGCAGAGAGAGGAGAAAGGAAGCAGGCTCCGTGCTGGGCAGAGAGCCCGATGTGGGGCTCAATCCCAGGACCCTGGGATCGTGACCTGAGCGGAACGCAGAGGCTTTAACCCACTGAGCCACCCAGGCGCCCCTAATGGGTGATTTTAGGTACTTTAGACCATTTCTGTGTTTTATAAAAGGCTAACCTGTTATTCCTAATTACTAAAACCTAGAAGTTTATCCTTCAACACGTAAATGCATATACAAACTGAGGTACATCCATACAATGCAATATTATTCAGCAATAAAGAGAAATACGTTATTAAGCCACAAAAGATATGGAGGAACCTTAAAAGAATACTGCAAGTGAAAGAAGCCATTCTGAAAATCCTGTGTACTGTATGATTCCAACTATACGACATTCTGGAAAAGGCAAACTATAAAACCAATTTAAAAAACAAAAACAAAAACAGGGTTGCCAGGGTTGGGTGGGGGGGAAGGAAGGGATAAGTAAGTAGTGTAGAGGGAATCTTTTAGGGCAATGAGTTACTCTGTATGATTCTATAATGGTAAGCAGATGTCCTTATGCATCTGTCAAAACCAACAGAATGTACAACACAAAAAGTAAAGCCAATGTAGTCCATGGACTGTCATTAATAATAATATATCCATATTGGCTCATCAATTATAAAATGTACCACACTAATGCAGCACATTAATAATAAGGGAGGGGCACCTGGGTGGCTCAGTGGGTTAAAGCCTCTGCCTTCGGCTCAGGTCATGATCCCAGGGTCCTGGGATCGAGCCCCGCATCGGGCTCTCTGCTTAGCAAGGAGCCTGTTTCCTCCTCCTTCTCTGCCTGCCTCTCTGCCTACTTGTGATCTCTGTGCGTCAAATAAACAAACAAAACTTTAAAAATAATAATTATTATTTTTAAAGATTTTATTATTTATTTGACGCACAGAGATGCGTCAAAACTAGGGGCACCTGGGTGATTCAGTGGGTTAAGCATTCAACTCATCATTTCAGCTCAGGTCTTGATCTCAGGGTCATGATTTTAAGCCCCGCATTGAGCTCCACCCTGGGTGTGGATCCTACTCAAAAAAAAAAAAAATTAAAAATAAAGGAAACTTGGAGCACCTGGGTGGCTCAGTCGGTCAAGGGTCTGCCTTCAGCTCATGTCATGATCCCAAGGTCCTGGGACCGAGCCCTGCATTGGGCTCCCTAATCAACAGAGATCAACAGCTTCTTCCTCTCCCTCTGCTGCTCCTCCTGCATGTGTGTTTACATGCAGTCTCTCTTTCAAATAAATAAATAAAATCTTTTAAAAATTTTAAAAACTTAAAAATAAAATTAAAATAAGGGAGGGGGGCCTGGGTGGCTCAGTGGGTTAAAGCCTCTGCCTTCGGCTCAGGTCATGATCTCAGGGTCCTGGGATCGAACCCCACATCGGGCTCTCTGCTCAATGAGGAGTCTGCTTGCCCCTCTCTCTCTGCCTGCCTCTCTGCCTACTTGTGATCTCTGTCTGTCAAATAAATAAATAAAATCTTAAAAAAAAAAAAAAGGGGAAACTTGCTGGGGAAGCATATAAGGGAAATCTCTGTACTTTCCGCCAGTTGTGAAAAGACAAGAAAGTTCATTTCAGTTTGGAATTCCCCTTAGGCCTTTTATGCGTTTTTTGTTGGTTTTTTTTTAAGATTTTACTTATATATTTGAGACAGAGAAGGAGCGGGCAGGACCAGAGGGAGAGAGAGAAGCAGATACTGCACTTAGCAGAGAGCCTGATGTGGGACTTGATCCTGGGACTCCAGGATCACAACCTGAGCCAAAGTCAAACACTTAATGAACTGAGCCACCCGGGGCCCCTCCCCATGGGCCTTTTAATGAAGCCTATATATTGTGTGTTCTTTATTGCGTTTAAAGGCCTTAAAATCTCCTGATCCTTTTGTCAAGACTTAGATGAGAATATGAAAAAGCTTTTTCACAAAGAGATGTAGAATAAATATTCTAGACTATGTCTATGTCTCTTTATGTGTCTCTTCCTCAGTGCTACTCAACTCAGTCTACCAACCTCCACATTATCTCATTGTTTCTGGGGCTAAACCATGAGTTATCAGAATTTCATCAAATTCAAGATGTCATTAATTATTAAGACCTGCCATTACTTCATGTACAGCTAATAAAGAAAAACACTGCCAATTAACCACCATAACATCAATTAATTAGAACATATATCCTGATTTCAGAAGATGTTAAGCAGTGAAACTTAAAATAAATGAAATATGATTACCTCAAAAAGAGATGATCTTTTCTTGACTAACAAAGACATACAACAAAAGATAATCCCCATGCTACAAATATTTGTCTTATTCTACATTACATAATTTCCCAAAAAAAGAAAATTAGTAATAATTTAAAAATAAAAAGCATTTCTAAAATGGGCTATAACAGCAATAAAAATGAATACAAATGAAACAAGGGATATATTTACACTGAGAAGATGTATGAGAAGATTTCATGGAATGGTAGTGAGGAAATTTTCCCAAATGAAAAATAATATCTCTTAACCATACTATGGTCCAAAGTTTGCAAGACAAAAAATATGACGAATATAGTTCCTGGTATTAGTTAAAATTCTTTACTAGACAGTAGTAATGGGGAATAGTTCCAAACCCCCCATGCATGCCTGAAACTGCAGATTGTACCTAACCCTATCTATATCCTTTATCCTGTACGTACATACCTACCACAAAGTTTAATTTACAAATGAGGCAAAGTAAGAGATTAACAACAATAACAGAGCCATTATAACACTATACTGAAATAAAAGTTATGTGAATGTGGTCCCTCAAAATACCTTATTATACTATATTCAGTCTTTTTCTTGTGATGATAGAAGATGATAAATGCCTATGTGATGAGATGAAGTATTATCTACTTCATTAATCTACTAGAAGCATTAGTCTACTACTGAGAAGAGAGATGCCAAATCATCAGGAGAAGGATCATCTGTTCTCTGCCTGAGGCTCATCTCAGAAAGTGAAACTGTGGATAACGAGGACCACTGTAGACTGCCTTTTCCCATATAATTTTTCCTACTCCGGGGCACCTGGGTGTTTCAGACAGTTAAGCATCTGCCTTCAGCTCACGTCATAATCCCAGGGTCCTGGGATGGAGCCTTGCATTTAGCTCCCTGCTCAGCAGGGAGTCTACTTCTCCTTCCTCTGCCCACCCCCACCACTTGTGCTCTCTCTCACTCTCTCTCTCTCAAATAAATAAAACCTAAAAACAACAATATAATAATAATTTTCCCTACTCCTAATGATAGCTCTATAGTAGGGAAATACAAGGAAGTCTTTTTTTACTTCTAATAACCTATTAATATTAACTGCAGGGCACCTGGTGGCTCAGTCAGTTGGGAGTCTGCCTTCGGCTCAGGTCATGATCTCAGGGTCCTGGGATCAAGCCCCACATCAGGATCGCTGCTCAGCGGGGAGTCTGCTTCTCCCTCAACCTCTGCCACTCCCCTTGCCTGTGCATGTGCTCATGTGCTCTCTGTCAAATATAAATAAAATCTTTTTAAAAATATATTAACCGCAAAGTGGAAAGGGTAGGTCAAAAATTCCATAGTTACTTATGCTCCTAAATTATAAGAGAATACCTTCTTCCGCTCCCTAAAGAATATGATTGAATACTTGACCTATTTGTCTCACCAACTCTCACCATTTCTACAAGCTCCCCACCACTCCCCCACCCCCCCTTATGTCAATATGCATTACAATTTTCACAAAAGAATAGACTAAGGCCATTCACCACAGGACACTGGAAATAACCAACAAAGGACTCACATCCTGAGGGAAATTCTATTCTATTTAATTTCTCCTCTACCCTCCTCCCACTTTCAGATGCCCCATCTAACCCATGATATCCAGAAAGACCAATCTGGGCCTCTCACATCTCTATTCATTCTTCATGGGACCAGAAGTAAAACCTTAGTAAAGATGAGTAAGGAGAGGGGAGCCTTATAGACCCTACCACTCTTGATGTTGGGGACCTGAGTTTAAGCCCCACACAGAGCTTACTTAAAAAATAAAATAACTGGGGCGCCTGGGTGGCTCAGTGGGTTAAGCCTCTGCCTTCGGCTCGGGTCGTGATCTCAGGGTCCTGGGATCAAGTCCCGCATCGGGCTCTCTGCTCGGCATGGAGTCTGCTTCCCCCTCTCTCTGCCTGCCTCTCTGCCTACTTGTGATCTCTCTGTCAAATAAATAAAAATAAAATCTTCTTTAAAAAATAAATAAATAAATAAATAAATAAAATAACTAATAAATAAATAAATAAATGTTAATTAAAAGATAAGTAAGGAGAGTTCAGACAAAACAGAAGAGTGTGAGCTTCTACTATAAAGTCACAAAGAGTAGCTGCAATGTACTATGTCAAATAAGAAAATAAGATCTCTTGGAACTGTAACTGTTCACATATAAAAAAGAAGTCAGGGAAGAAGTGAAGGGTAAGAGGATATACCATGGACTATACCAGATAAGAGAACACATCAGAGACAAGGCAAAAAAGGGCTGGCTAAAAATCCCCAAAGGAAAAAGGAAAAGAACAGCTGATCAGTGCTGACTATCCAGGCCCAAGACTGGTGACTGATGGGCTGAACCACAGTTCTACCACTGTGTCTAGCTGGCATTAAAGAAAAAGAGAAGCAAAACAAAGAAAACAATAGATTAGAAAATAATAGATTAGAGGTGTGGAAGGAGGGACTACGGGCTTCTGCTACCTTGCTTGGGAGGACTCGAACTGACACCTGGAAACTTCAGGAAAACATGATTTTCAAAGCTAATCATGAAAACATTTGTCATTGGAATTAGTACTGTGACAAATGGCAGGAAGACAACATGGCTAAGAATTTGCAGAACTACCTTCCAAACTGCAGCATCATATCTCAGGATGATTTTTTTAAGCCAGAGTATGAGAGAGAGACAAATACAGATGGATTTCTGCAGTATGATGTGCTTAAAGCATTCAACATGGAAAAAATGATACCCACCATTTCCTGCTGGACAAAAAGCCCAAGACACTCACTGTTACCAACAGACTCTGGAAATGCTAAGAAATTCCCATATTAATCATCAAAGGCTTCCTTCTCTTTAACTATAAGTCCCTTGACACTCTATGGAACAGAAACTACTTTCTGACCATTCTATACAAAGAATATAAAAGGAGGAGGAGTATAAAGCTCTACGAGCCTCCAGACCCCCCAGCGTACTTTGATGGCCACATGTAAGTCCATGTATCTAAAGCACAGAGAAGAAATGGAGACATAAGGTGGGAAACTGTTTACCTAGACAGAACAAAATCTGAAGAGGCCCTCTTCTCACAAGTATATGAAGATCGAATACAAGAACTAGCAAAGCAAAAGCGTTTGCAAATAACAACATAAAAATGGAGTGCCCTGAATCCTTCCTGGGATGAATTCGGAAACTCAAAGGAGTATATTTAAGAACCTTAACCAAGGGACGCCTGGGTGGCTCAGTTGGTTGGACGACTGCCTTCGGCTCAGGTCATGATCCTGGAGACCTGGGATCGAGTCCCGCATCAGGCTCCCAGCTCCACGGGGAGTCTGCTTCTCCCTCTGACCTTCTCCTCGCTCATGCTCTCTCACTGCCTCTCTCTCAAATAAATAAATAAAATCTTAAAAAAAAAAAAAAAGAACCTTAACCAAGATACAGCATGGAGTTTGATATGATGGCAGCTATTGGTTCCTTTGTGTTATCACACATGGTTTCCACAATATGTGAAACAGTAAAGAGTTATCCATGCCACTAGATGGAAATTTACCTTCATAAGGTGTTCTCACGCCAAGGAGTGCAGAGATACAGCACAGCTCACAAACAATGAGTCAGTTCCTCGAGACTAAAAATGGTCAACCTTTTCTGAGTAGGACCCAGAGGACAAAGTAAGGCTTACATTACAATACAATATATATGTAATCTATTGTGTTTGTATGTATGTGTCTGTGTATATGTAGGTATATATGTGTGTGTGATGTGTGTGTATACATACACACATCAAATATCACAAAGTAGTCACCTTAGATATAACGCCCAGTCATATTTTTCTATTTGTAATTTTTTAAAAATATTCATTACCATCTAATACAGATGCCTACCTCCTGCAAATAAAGGCTTTACTAGGAGTAGCAGTGACATTGAATAAATCAATAATTTACCAGGAAAAAACAAAAACAATCTATTAAAGAAATGCAACATTGTGTCACCTACTAAGTACGATACTAAGTATGCCAAAAATGTTTACCCTGAATTGAATCAAACTGCACATCTCCAAAGAACACTAGAACAAGCTGGTGCCAAAGGAAGCAATCAGATAAGAATAAAAAAGAAGGCAGGTCACTATGCACTGTAAGTCTCCTCAGCAAATCAGTGTCATGGATAAATAAAGAAAGAAAGACAGTGGGCTAAGTTTTAGCATTAAAAAAAAAAGACTTCAGACCAAAAAAAGTACAGTCTATTTAAAAGAAGGGGAAAAAGAAAAAATCTTAAGAGATATAACTAACTGTAATGAATGGTTCCTAATTAGATCCTGATTTGAACAAACCAGCTACAAAAGACATTTCTGGGGATAATGAGAAACCTGAACATGAACAGGTATTACATTATTAAGAATTATTGTTTTTTTTTAATGTGTGAAAACAGTATTACAGTAATGCAGGAAATGTCCTTATATCTTAGAGATGCAAATGACGCCAGTAATTTAGCTTTAAACTCTTCAGTTATTATTACTCTACCTAAATGTACAAAACTAGCAAACTAATTATGGAGTACAGATGAGGCAAGTACTCTCCACAAAGTGTATCGTGTCCTCCAGAATGCCCTGCCTGATTATGTGTTAAGCTACACCTCCTCTGTGCTTTCAAAGTACTCATGTGTATCCATATACACTCAAGGAAGAGGAGTTACCAGGGGGCTCATTTAGACAGGCAGCAGACTGGCCAGACTGCTTTTCACCATGAACTAAGAACCTGGACTTGCTGACACAGAGTCTGATTACAGCAGCAGGAAAGTCCAATGTTTATAAACGTTCTCTTTGATATAAGCACATAAATTGCAAAGCAGGTTCTTCTGGAATACTAACATATGGAAAACTAACATTTCAAATATGAAAGTATGGTAGAAGGTAAAAAGGAACAGTGAAGAACTTGGCTCTCAGGTCTGGCACATTCTCACACTTCAGAGGTACCTTTGCAACCTCCTTGAGGAATTAGGGAGAACAAGGAAACTTTACTTCTGGAGTATGCTACGCTGGCTCCTGTTTTGTATAAATGTCTCAAGGAAGGTTAATTTCTGCCATTAAAGAAAATGTATATTCTTTAACTCAATCTGGTGGCACTTTTCTATCAAAAACTATCTGTTGTGAGGGCACCTGGGTGGCTCACTTGGTTAAGCAACTGCCTTCGGCTCAGGTCATGATCCCAGAGTCCCAGGATCCAGTCCCGCATTGGGCTCTCAGGTTCAATCAGAGTCTGCTTCGCCCTCTGACCTTTTCCCCTCTCATGCTCTCTCTCTCTCTCTCAAATAAATAAAAGAAATCTAAAAAAACAAAACAAACAAACAAAAAAAAACTCACTGTGATAACCAAACAATATTATAGACATAGCATCTATCAAATTGTTTTGAAATCTACTTACCTATCTCCTTGAAAGAAACC
This sequence comes from Mellivora capensis, assembly GCA_004024625.1. Classification (NCBI taxonomy): domain Eukaryota; kingdom Metazoa; phylum Chordata; class Mammalia; order Carnivora; family Mustelidae; genus Mellivora; species Mellivora capensis. Next base: position 52,783 of record PISX010011737.1, read on the forward strand.
AAGCAATAAAAGGGGGGACTTCAGGGGCACCTGGGTGGCTCAACTGGTTAAGCGACTGCCTTCGGCTCAGGTCATGATCCTGGAGTCCCGGGATCGAGTCCGGCATCGGGCTCCCAGCTCCACAGGGAGTCTGCTTCTCCCCCTGACCTTCTCCCCCTCTCATTCTCTCTCTTTCTCTCTCAAGTAAATAAATAAAATCTAAAAAAAAAGGGGGGGGGGGACTTCATTTACCTTTGCACCCTCTACCAAAATGCCTGGCACATCCTGAGTACTTTAATAAACGTTTTCGAAGCTGAACTGAAAAAATGGGAATAGAGAAAAAAATCATAATTCTCCCCCCACCACGGCCCCGTAAAGTAGTTCAGAAAGAATGCTAGAACGGAACAACTGATGTGAGCTTCTTAAGGACAGGACCTGCATCCCATTAATCTTTACATCCTCAGTATCTGAGACAATAGAGAGAGAGAAAGGGAGAAATGCAGACACAGATACAAGAGTGCAGAGAGAGAAAAGGAGATAGGGCAGAAGAATGAATTTAGAGACTACTCAATATATAAATCTTCCAAATGTCTTTTGTAAGTACAGTTGTTTCTAATTGATTGGGAAAGGCCAAGGAAGTATCCCTTTTTATCTATTACTGTCAAATAGGTAAATATTGCTGAGGGGAAAAATTTGAATCCACAGAAGAATTTTAAATACATAACCATTTCTGTAAGAGCCTTGGTGACATCATTATCCCACTTATTAAGTGAAACACGGAAACACAATGCTCCCCTCTTCTACAAGAAACTCCTTTGAAACAAGATATATGATATGTTTACTTATCTCAAAGCAGTCTGTTATTTAACCTACCTGCAAAGGGCTGGTTCCAGAACTGTGTTCAAACTCCACAATTATGTAAATAATGTTATTATAAGTAGCAGAGAAATAAGATTTTCCAACATAGAGGAGAGACAAAGAAAATAAATCTATAAAGGAAGATTTTTTTTTTTTTTTTAAGCAGACTTCACACGCAATGTGGGGCTTGAACTCACAACCCTGAGATCAAGAGTCACATTCTCTACTGACTGAGCCAGCCAGGTGTCCCAGGAAGACATCTTTAAAAAAGTAAACAAAAGGAGGATCCCAGGGTCCTGGCATCGAGCACTGCATCCAGCCCTGCATCGGGCTCTCTGCTCAGCAGGGAGCCTGCTTCATCTGCTCTCTCTGCCTGCTGCTCTGCCTACTTGTGACCTCTGTCTCTGTGCAATAAATAAATAACATCTTAAAAAAAAAAAAGAAAGTTGGGATGCCTGGGTGGCTCAGTTGGTTAAGCGGCTGCCTTCGGCTCAGGTCATGATCCCAGCATCCTGGGATCGAGTTCCATATCGGGCTCCTTGCTCGGCGGGGAGCCTGCTTCTCCCTCTGCCTGCCACTCTGTCTGCCTGTGCTCTCACTCTCTCTCTCCCTCTCTCTCTGACAAATAAATAAATTAAAAAAAAAAAAAAAAAGTAAAGGGGCACCTGGGTGGCTCAGTGGGTTAAGCCTCTGCCTTCAGCTCAGGTCATGATCCCAGGGTCCTGGGATCGAGCCCCGCATCAGGCTCTCTGCTCAGCAGGGAGCCTGCTTCCTCCTCTCTCTGCCTGCCTCTCTGCCTACTTGTGATCTCTGTCTGTCAAATAAATAAAATCTTTAAAAAAGAAAAAAGCAAACAAAAGGAATATATACCTAGCATTAAAAAACTCAAACCTCACAAAGAGGTAAAAACAAAAAATACATCTCTCTACCATCTCCTATCCCCAATCCTATTTCCTAAATGAAACCCCTTAGTATTTTATCAGGTATCCTTCAAGAAAAATGTGTCTACTTTTTAATATCCATATGACATCATACAATAAAAAAAACTTTTCTTGATACCTTACATTATAGACTTAATATATATTGGGAATCATTCCATATCAGCACATAAAATTAATAATCCTCTAGCAATATTTATCAAGTATTTACAACTTACATGCCAGATACTGTATAATGTGTTAGATTTGTTATACCCCATTTAATCCTCAGAAAAACTCTGTGAAGTAGGCATTATATTAGGATATTTAAGTATCAAGAGGTTAAGTTCAGATAACTAATAAGGAATAGAGCCAAGATCTGAACATAGAGCCCCCATTCTTAAAAACTGCTCTCCAGCTTTCGATCTGCTACAGTGTTTAGAACATGGGTGAACCAGAACATATTTAACCAGCAGTCTCTATTAGTAGACATTTAACCTATTTCTAGATTTTAAAGATTATGACTGGAATGTAAGTTCCAAGAGAGATTTTTGTCTAAATCTAGAATTATGAAAGGTCTTTATTTTTTCTTTTGGGCCTTTTGTAGTCCAAATTTTCTGCAGCACCATATATTATGTTACAGTCAGAAAAAAAAAAACAGATATTTTTAGATAAACTTCAAAAATAAAGTAACTTTTCCAGGCTTATGAAAAATAGAGAGACAGAGTTTGAATTCAGATCCATAAAACTCCTAAGGCCTCTTTCCTTAGAAGCAAGTTTCCAAAGGTAAATGATTCTAGCTACAGTTCATATTAATGAGTTCTCTGTTCTTGAAAACCTAGCCTATGAGGTCAACTAAAGACACTCAGTGAAAATGTCTAGTGTATACACTAACATATTAATAGGAACACTGTAATTACAACCACCATCACTGTTATGATCTGCTTCCTATCTTTCAGGGATGGCTAAATAAAACTTTCTTCCGAGTCTCTGTCACTTGTCAGTTAGCTTGTGTTAAATTCTTTAAGAATTGAGGTTCACAATGGGCCAGAAACCACTAAAAGCCTAAGAAACAAAAACACAGAGAGGATGATTTGTGAAACCAAAGAACAGAAACAGTCTTTCTATATAATACCCTTAACATTTAAGACATAATCCCTTTTTGGGAAGGATAAAAAAAAAAAGGATGTCGATGACTCATGTATCCCATCTGACACAATTCTGGAATAACAGTTTAGTCAAAGATTTAGAAAGCTGTATGAAAGAGACGTGGATGTCTCCATCACTCTAATCAAAAGCATCCTACTATATCTCAATTTCCTCAACAAAAAAAAGGTAATAACATTGTTCCCAGTTCACAGAATGTATTAACTTAAAACTAAAGAAAAAAAGAATTTAAAAATTTAGCATTTGGAAAAATTAAAACTGATCTGAAATCGCCAACCAAAATGAAAACTGGGAGGGGGAGAAAACCTCTTACTGTAAAAAGTCAATCTTCCCAAAAGGAGATAAATTTATCTTCAATTCCACCCTACTTCATAAAAAAAGAGCCAGAATCTCCCACAAACATACAAATTATATCTTGTATACAATTAGTTGTTAAGTCCTGTTATTCTAACTCTCATGTACTTCTCAAATCTTTGTCTTCTCCTTCCCTTTACCATAGCATCTGCCTACAAACAGCATCACACTTAAGAGTGAAAGTCTGAATGTTTTTCTCCTTAGACTGGGGAGAAAGCAAGGATGTCTGCTCTTACTATTCAACACCGTACTAGAGATTCTCGCCAGAGCACCAGGAGAAGGAAGGAAGGAAAGAAATGGAAACAGGGGCACCTGAGTGGCTCAGTGGGGTAAAGCCTCTGCCTTCAGCTCAGGTCATGATCCCAGGGTCCTGGGATCGAGTCCTGCATCAGGCTCTCTGCTCAGCAGGGAGCCTGCTTCCTCCTCTCTCTCTTCCTGCTTCTCTGCCTACTTGTGATCTTTGTCTGTCAAATAAATAAATAAAGTCTTTTAAAAAAAAATGGAAACAAATTAAGGGCATTCAGATGGAAAAGAAAGAAATAAAACTCTTTACTCACAGACAACATGATCCTGTAAGCAGAAAAACCTAAGGAATCCACAAAAAAACTACTAGAACTGGGGCGCGTGGGTGGCTCGGTGGGTTAAAGCCTCTGCTTTCGGCTCAGGTCATGGTCCCAGGGTCCTGGGATCCAGCCCCGCATCGGGCTCTCTGCTCCTCGGGGAGCCTGCTTCCTCCTCTCTCTCCCTGCCTGCCTCTCTTGCCTACTTGTGATCTCTGTCAAATAAATAAATAAAATCTTTAAAAAAAAAAAAAAAAAACTACTAGAACTAATAAGTTCAGCAAAGGCAGAGGATTTAAGTTCAAAATCAACTGTATCTCTATATACTAGCAATGAAATATCAAAAATAATTTTTCAACTCCACCATGATAACATCAGAAACAATACATAGAAACAGATTTAACAAAAGAAGTACAATAATGGGGTGCCTGGGTGGCTCAGTCAGTTAAGTGTCTGCCTCTAGCTCAGGTCATGATCCCGGTGTCCTGGGATCAAGCCCTGCATCAGGCTCCCTGCCCAGCGAAAAGCCTGCTTCTCCCTCTCCCACTCCTGCTTGTGTTCCCTCTCTCACTGTCTCTCTTTCTGTCAAATAAATAAATAAATTCTTAAAAAAAAAATATGGTATTAGTATTAAGAATACACACATCGTTCAATGAAATAGAATTGAGAATCAAAAAATAAACACATTTATGGTCACCTCATTTTTGAAGGTACCAAGACAATTCAACGAGACAAGAATAGTCTCTGCAACAAAGAGTGTTGCAATAGAATAGTCACATGCAAAGATGAATGTAAAGACTTTTTTTATTTTTAAGTAACCTCTACACCTAATGTGGGGCTTGAACTCACAACCCCAAGGTCAAAAGTTGCACGCTCCACTGACTGAGTCAGCCAGGTGCCCCGTGAAAAATGAATTTAGATCCTCATCTCACATTATACACAAAAATCAATGCAAATGGATCATTAACCTAAAGTAGGAGCCAAACTATAAAAACTTCAGAAGAAAACAGAGAAGGAAATCTTGACTATGAACTAAGCAGTCTTATAGAAAAAAAAACAAACTCGTGACATACAAAAGAAAAAAAAAAGATGTGTTGGACTTCATCAAAATTTAAAATCTCTGTGATTCAAACTTCACCATTAAGAAAATGAAGTAACAAAGCAGACAGGAAGAAAATATTTGTAATTCATATATCTAATAAAAGGCTTGTGTTCTGAACATATTAAAAAACTCCTACAATTCAAAAACAAGATAAATAACCCAATTTAAAAATAAGCGAAGGATAGGAATAGAAATTTTACCAAAGAAGAAATGTGAATGGCCAATAAGCACTAGAAAAACCATCACAAATCATTAGGGAAATGCAAATCAAAACCAAAATGAAATGCCACTTCACACTCATTAGAACGCCTACAGTCAAAAAGAAAACAATTAACAAGTGTTACCAGAATGTGGAAAAGAGTGAAGGCCCATACATTGCTGGTGAAAATGTAAAATGGTGTAGCTACTGTGGAAATTTCCCAATTCCTTAAAAAATTCAAGAGGGGCACCTGGGTGGCTCAGTTTAAGTGTCTGCCTTTGGCTCAGGTCATGATCCTAGGGTCCTGAGATCGAGTCCCACATCGGGGTCCCTGCTGAGTGGGGAATCTGCTTCTCCCTCTCCCTCTACCTCTCTCCCCGGTTCATGTTCTCTTTCTTTAAAAAAAAAAAAAAAAAACTTAAAAAAATTTCAACATAAAATACCAGATGACCCAGCAATTCCTTTCCTAGGAATATACTCACAAGAAATGAAAACAGGTGTTCAAAAAAAAAGAAAAAAAAGCTGTGCATGAATGTTCATAGCAGCACTATTCACAATGTCCAAAAGGTAGAACAATCTAAATGTCCATGTCCATCAACTGATGAACAAATAAACAATATGTACTACAGACTTGTGATGGAGTATTATTCAGCCATAAAAAGAAGTAAAGTACTGATAAATTCCATACCATGGATGAATCATGGCAATGTTATGCTAAGTGAAGGAAGCCAGGCACAAAGGGCTTCATATGTTCAGAAAAGGCAAATCTCGAGAAAGACAGACAGAAAGTACAGTAGTTGTTGCCCAGGACTTGGGCTGGGAATAGAGAATAAATGGCTACAAGGTAGCTGGGGAGGTGCTGGAAATGCTCTAAAACTGGATTGTGGGTGATGGCTTAACAACTTTGTAAATTTACTAAAAATCATCAAATAGTACACTTAAAATTAATTAATTTAGGGGTGCCTGGGTAGCTCAGATGGCTAAGCATCTGCCTTCGGCTCAGGTCAAGATCCCAGGGTCCTGGGATCGAGTCCTTCATCAGGCTCCCTGCTTGGTAAGGAGCCAGCTTCTCCCTCTCCCTCTACTGTTCCCCCTGCTTGTGCTCTCCCGCTCTGTCAAATAAATAAATAAAATCTTAAAAAAAAAAAAATGTAGGGGCCCTGGGTGGCTCAGTCATTAAGCATGTACCTAGCTCAGGTCATGATCCAGGGACCCCCTGGATCATGGATGGAACCCCACATCGAGCTCCCTGCTTGGTGGGGAGTGTGATTCTCCCTCTCCCCATTCCCCCTGCTTCTGTTTCCTGTCTCGCTGTACCTCTGTCAAATAAATAAATAAAATCTTTTTAAAATAAATTAAATCTTTTTAAAATAAATTTATTTTTTTAAGATTTTATTTATTTATTTGACAGACAGAGATCACAAGTAGGGAAAGAAGCAGGCAGAGAGAGAGGAGGAAGCAGGCTCCCTGCCAAGCAAGGAGCCTGATGTGGGCCTCGATCCCAGGACCCTGCGATCACGACCTGAGCCAAAGGCAGAGGCTTTAACTCACTGAGCCACCCAGGCGCTCTTTTTTAAAATAAATTTTAAAAAACTTTTTTAATAAATTAATTTATGGTATATAAAGCATGCCTCAAGAAAGTTGGTCTTTAAAAAAAAGAGAGTGAGCCTGCATAAAGCTGTAACTGCTCTAAGAGGGTGAGAAGAAGAAAGTGCTTTCCAGGGGCACCTGGGTGGCTCAGTGGGTTAAAGCTTCTGCCTTCGGCTCAGGTCATGATCCCAGGGTCCTGGGATCGAGCCCCACATAAGGGTCTCTGCTCAGCAGGGAGCCTGCTTCCCCCTCTCCCTCTGCCTGCCTCTCTGCCTACTTGTGATCTCTGTCTGTCAAATAAATAAATAAAATCTTTAAAAAAAAAAAAAAAAAAGAAATTGCTTTCCAGTCAGAGAGAGAATGTGAAGACAGGAAAAGAAGAGAGCCAAAGTGGAATCTTGAAGAAAGTCTTGCACCCTTAGCCTCCTTACCACAATCCCTCATCTTCAGCAAAGTTTAAAAATTTTTTTTAATTTATTTATTTGTCAGAGAGAGAGGGAGATAGAGAGAGCGAGCACAGAGTGGCAGGCAGAGGCAGAGGGAGAAGCAGGCTCCCTGCTGAGCAAGGAGCCCGATGTGGGGCTCGATCCCAGGACGCTGGGATCATGACCTGAGCTGAAGGCAGCCGCTTAACCAACTGAGCCACCCAGGCGTCCCAGCAAAGTTTATTAAAAATCATTAAATGGCTGATGAGTGCAGTTTTCTGGTCACAGAGGACAAATGAGAAACAGCTCATGATGCTGCAGAACCACAACAGAAAGAAGCCTGGGAAAGCCAGACGGTGAAAACCAAGCCAACTGCCCATGAGGGCTGAGCGGCCATTAAGATCCAAGCTAAACTTAAAGATAAGGAACAGGGATCCACAGTTGCTTCACATTACACTGCTTTTCTTTATATTTTTGTATTCACCAGTTACATTTAAATTTTAACAGGTAGTACAACTGATTATATTGCTATATATTTAAATAATTACAGTGAGGCTGAACAAATTACAATAACCAATCTTAAAAAATACCAGTTGTTCTGGTGTGACCAGAATTTGCCTTCCCCCTCTTTCTTTTGGTTAGAAACCTCTTCTTTTTGGCAAGGAACTCATTACCTGAGACTGGCTGGGGATGACACCATCACATCTGTCCTCTAGCCAAGGAGAATGACATGTGACACAGGAACAGCCAGCATCCCCACTGCCCCTAAACACAGTAATTGGTTCAAGCAGGAACATGTGACACAAGCCAAACCAATGACGGAGTTCCTGAGTGTTTCCTGCCAGAACTAAATGGTAAGATTTAAGCCTGGGGCCGTCAACTCTCATCACAACCATTTAGTGGAAAATCTATCAAAGACACGAAGAGGCTGTTCATACCCTCTGTATCCTGGCACCTGATGTACTCAGTTATAAGCAAATTAATCTGAATGGTGTTTCTGTCAAATGCAACCAAAAAGTCCCCTCTGTAAAAAGCCACTGAAAAAGGAGTGGCACATCTAGATGCTTGCCAAAGCATATGATCAACCCAGAAGTGAAGGAAAAGTTCATTCACTCTCTCAGGAGATGGAGCTGACTAATGGAAAACAGGATGCAAGACAAAAGCAGGTAGATACATCTTCTTCCAGACTCCTATCTATTGACTGGAGAAACTGTTCCTATGTCCAAAGATACCTGCCAAACAGTCCCTCCCCAGCTCATCTGGAAGCAGTGGCCAAGAAGATAAGCTACCACCTTACATGGTTTCCCATCTCTGCCTCACTTCCCTTTTCTCCTGATGCTCCAGGATTATGCCTCCCAGATAAACCCTCAACTCTTAATCCTTGTCTCAGTCTCTGTTTTCTAGGCAACTCAGATTAAAAGGATGTCTACAAAAAAAACTTAGAGCAACCCTTAGGCTTAAAGAAGTTAAGAAACATAAAAAGCTTTCCCTCTGAGGTCATCAGCAAAATGAGAATGCTCAGTATTAGTACAACATTAAACAAAAATGGTAATAATCTACATAGTAATACAAGATAACCGTCCACAGAGCAAGACAAAACTGTCAATCAACTATAAGGTTTGGAAGGGAAGAAACAAAAATTCATGATGTCCAGAAAATACACAGAACATACAAAATTCATGGATACATCTTTTAAATAACTTTCAGGTTTCACTTTACTTTATTTATTTATTTATTTATTTTTAAGATTTTATTTATTTATTTGTCAGAGAGAGAGCACAAGCAGGGGGAGCAGAAGGCAGAGGGAGAATCAAGCATCCTGCTGAGCAAGGAGATCCATGTGGGACTCAGTCCCATAGCCTGGGATCAGGACCTAAGCCAAAGGCAGAGAGATGCTTATTAACCTACTGAGCTACTCAGGTGTCCGCCACAGACACATTTTTAGAAATGACATGAGTTTAGCAAGGTATATAGCTGGATACAAAATGGTTATATACCTAGAAAGGATATGCATGAATCTTACAGAGAAAATTTATAAAATTTTTGTTGTATGAGATAAAAAAGACCTAAGTAAACAAAGAGATACACCATGATCAAGGCTTAAAAACTCAATATTATAATGCAAAATTATTTATTATTATTTATTATTATTAGGACATCATTTCTCTGCAAAACTGATATACAGAGTCAAGGTAATCCCAATCAAATTTGAATAGGGCTTGGGGAATTTTTTGTTTGCTTTTTTTTTAAAAAAATATTTTATTTATTTATTTCACAGAGAGAGTGAGCACAGGGAGACAGAGTGGCAGGCAGAGGCAGAGGGAGAAGCAGGCTCCCCGCCGAGCAAAGAGCCGGATGCGGGACTCGATCCCAGGAGGCTGGGATCATGACCGGAGCCGAAGGCAGCTGCTTAACCAACTGAGCCACCCAGGCGTCCCTTTTGGTTGCTTTTTGATAGATTCTAAAATATTCGAGGAAATTCAAAGGGCTAAGAGAAGTCAAGACACTTTCTTAAATGATGAGGGAAGTTAATTATTCTACCAAATTCCAAGATTCATGGTAATTAAAATTGTTTATAGGGGTGCCTGGGTGGCTCAGTGGGTTAAAGCCTCTACCTTCGGCTCAGGTCATGATCCCAGGGTCCTGGGATCGAGCCCCACATCGGGCTCTCTGCTCTGCAGGGAGCTTACTTCCCTTCCTCTCTCTCTGCCTGCCTCTCTGCCTACTTGTGATCTCTATCAAATAAATAAATAAAGGGTTTTTTTTAATAAATAAAATTGTTTATAATTGGCGAAAATATGTATAACCAGACCAATGGAACAAAAGAGAGGACCCAGACAAAGACCCACAAATGAGGACTCACAATCTATAATAGAGGTGGCAGGGCAGGTCAATGAGGAAAGGATAATCTATTTGGAAAAAAATTAAAATTTCACACCATACACATATCAAGTCCAGGTGGAATATAAAGGATGAACTATAAGGTTAATACAGATGAATATCTTAATGACCATAGGGTAGGAAAACATTCCTCAAACAAGGTGCACCTGAGTGGCTCAGTCGTTAGGCGTCTGCCTTCGGCTCAGGTCATGATCCCAGGGTTCTGGGATCGAGCCCCACATTAGGCTCCCTGCTCAGCGGAGAGTCGGCTTCTCCCTCTTACACTTCCCCTGCTGTAGTTCCCTCTCTGCTATCTCTCTCTCTTGTCAAGTGAATAAATAAAATCTTTAAAAAAACAAACAAACAAAAATTCTTTAAACAAGACCTCAAAAGTACTAACCATTAAAAAAGAGAGAAAGAGAGAAACTGATAAAAGTATATTCAGGGGCGCCTGGGTGGCTCAGTGGGTTAAAGCCTCTGCCTTCGGTTCAGATCATGGTCCCAGGGTCCTGGGATCGAGCCCCACATCGGGCTCTCTGCTCAGCGGGGAGCCTGCTTCCTCCTCTCTCTCTCTGCCTGCTTCTCTGCCTGCGTGTGATCTCTGTCTGCCAAATAAATAAATAAAATCTTTAAAAAAAAAAAAAGGTATATTCAAACTGAGTGGTTGTTGATTTAGCGTCTGCCTCTGGCTCAGGTCATGATCCCAGGATTCTGGGATGCTTTTTCTCCCTCTGCCATTCCCCCTGTTGTTGCTCTCCGGTTCTCTCTATCTCTCCATCAAATAAATAAATAAAATCTTTAAAAATTTTTAAAAACTGAGAACTTAGTTGGGGTGCCTGGGTAGCTTAGTCCGTTGAACATTCAACTCTTGATTTCGGCTCCGGTCACGATCTTAGGGTTGTGAGATGGAACCCCAAGCCAGGTTCCATGCTCAGCATGGATCCTGCTTGAGATTCTCTCTCTCCCTCTCCCCGTACTCTCTTGCTCTCTCTAAAATAAATAAATCTCTAAAAAAAAAAAAACAAAAAACTGAGAACTTAGTTTTCAAAAGATTCCATAAAGAGAATTTTTTTAAAAACCAGAGGGTGAGGGACGCCTGGGTGGCTCAGTTGGTTGGACGACTGCCTTCGGCTCGGGTCATGATCCCAGAGACCCGGGATCGAGTCCCGCATCAGGCTCCCAGCTCCACAGGGAGTCTGCTTCTCCCTCTGACATTCTCCTCGCTCATGCTCTCTCACTGCCTCTCTCTCAAAATAAATAAATAAAATCTTTA